>JABUQX010037869.1:50000-52500 GCA_015478945.1 Trachelipus rathkii
AATTATTATTATTTTATTATTATTATTATTATTATTATTATTATTATTATCATTATTATTATTAATATTATTATTATTATTATTATTATATTATTTTATTATATTATTATTAATTATTATTATTAATATTATTATTATTATTAATTATTATTATTACTATTATGTAATATTATTTTTTCAATTCTTTGTTTAATTAGTTCCATTGTTCAGTTTTTGTAATATATCACTGTTCCATCATTAGTTTTTTTTTTTTTCATTTAAAACCTTCTGAGGGCGTTATCCTGACGAACTGTATGTAGGCAAAGCCTGAATGCTTGTCCATCAGCCAGAGAGCAGCCGCGCGTTTATTATTATTATATTATTATTATTATTATTATTATTATTATTATTATTATTATATTATTATTATTATTATTATTATTTAATTATTATTATTATTATTATTATTATTATTATTAACATCATTTCTATCATTATTTATCATGAGTATTATTACGTTTGTTTTTTTATTATTATTAAATTTCTTATTATTATTTATTATTATTATTATTATTATTATTATTCTATTTATTATATTTTATTATTATTATCATTAATTTTATTATTATTATTGGTTATTATTATTATTATTATTTTTATTATTATTATTATTATTTTATTATTATTATTATTATTATTATTATTATTATTATTATTATTATTATTATTATTTATTCGCCTAACTACTATTATTATAAACTTAACAATTTTTATTTTGCATTTACCATTTGTGTCCAAAATTTTATATATTTTATGTAATAGTTTCCCTAAAAAAACATAAGAGAAAACGTATCATTTCATGCGTAACTTTAATATTTATTTTTCACAATGCAATTATTATTATTATTATTATTATTATTTATTATTATTATTATTATTATATTATTATTATTATTATTATTATTATTATTATTATTATATTATTAATTATTATTATTATTATTACAATTATAATTATTATTATTATTAATTATCATTATTATTAATTTTATTATTAATTATTATTATTATTATTACTTATTATTATTATTATTATTATTATTATTATTATTAGTTATTATTATTTATTATTGTTATTATTATTCATTAATTTATTATTATTATTATTATTATTATCTATTATTTTATTTAATATATTATTATTATTATTATTATATTAATTAATTATTATTAAAATTATTATTATGATTATTATTATTATTATTTATTATTTTTAATTATTATTATTATTATTATTATTACTTATTTTATTATTATTAATTATTATTATATTATTATCATTATTATCATTATTATTATTATTATTATTATTATTATTAATTATTATTATTATTAGGATTAATGACTAATTTTAAACATTACTATTCATTCAATGCTTAGCAAAATACTTTACATTGCTCGGTATTTTGTTAACTATCTCTGTTCCCGTAGATTTTATTTTTTTCATTTAAAATTCTGAGGGCCGTTATCCTGACGAACTGTATGTAGGCCAAAAGGCCTGAATGCTTGCCATCAGCCAGAGAGCAGCCGCGCGTTTAAATTATTTTTTATTATTATTATTAATTATTATTATTATTATTATTAGTTATTATTTATTATTATTATTATTATTTATTATTATTATTATTATACTGGTTTATTCTTTCTATTTTTTTTTTTTTTTATTATTATTATTATTATTAGTTTTAAATTAAATTATTATTATTATTTTTATTATTATTATTATTATTATTATTATTAACTTATTATTATTATTATTATTATTATTATTATTATTATTATTATTGAAATTTTATATCAGCTTCTAATTTAATGTGAGATTTACATGCCTTTTCCAATTTCCTAAAGGTATCAACCGCTTCATGATTGATTTTTTTAAGGACTATTCTAGAATAAAATAGAACAAGCAAGCATCAGAAATAAAATCTAAGAACGTGAAGAAGGAAAATACAGCATCATTTCGGAAGACGAGTTCAAGACCTAATTTAACACTTGAATGAACTACAAAATAATATGTTAATTTAACACTATAATTGTGAAGTAACAAATTAAAAGTTTTATAACTAAACGTTAAATGCTAAATCCCTTAAATAATAATTATATCAATAGAGAGATTCTATCTAGCCAAACCTAAAAAATGTTCAAAAATTTTCCATTTCATTGTATTTGATGTTGATAATTGGCTTGTGCTTTTTTATTAAGAGAGACTCAGCCAGCCTCAATTCAAAAAAATTTCCCGCTCGGTGCAGTATGTCAAAATTAGAGATGTCGAGATTGGGTTTGGGAGTTCCATGTTCGTTTTTTAAGTGTTCAAAGATCTTACTGGGCCTGTATCTATGTTGTGAGACGCGGAGTTTGAGAGAATTAGTGGTATACCAGATGTAAATTGTTGTTAAATTAGTCTTGAACTCGTCTCCGATGATGCCTGAAGTGGCCAGGCGAAATATTAGATTAAAAGTTC
>JABUQX010037869.1:57500-62500 GCA_015478945.1 Trachelipus rathkii
TATTTTATTATATATATTAAATAATATATTATATATATATATATATATATATATATATATTATATATATATATATATATATATTATATATATATATATATATATATATTATATATATATATTATATATATATATTATATATTATATATATTAGTATATATATATATGATTTGAAAAGTTGTAGTAACTGATGCAAGCTGTCATTATTTATTCTACAAGATAATATATTATATATATATATATTATATAATATATATATATATATATATATATATATATTAATATTATATATATATATATATATATTATATATATAATTATATTAATATATATATGGAAGGACTAGTCCATGGGTCTAAGCCTTCCAACGAAAAGTATAGATTTTCTTTCCTTTAAACTTTATTTTTATATTATTTTCTTCTTATTTTATGTCACTTGTATTAATTGAAAGATAACTTCGTTTTAGTTTTTATTTAGTTATTAATTTATTTACAAAATTTATAAAGCGTCGTGCGCTAAGATTGTTTGTTTATATCTCTCTCAATTGGCGGGCTAGAAATAAAAACAACAAAACCATTGACATGAGCAACTTTTTTGAGGGGCAATTTGCCAACCGTTAACAACTTTACAATTATGGCATTTTGCGCCATATTTTCGTAATTATTACGAAGTATTCACATCAAATATACAAAATTATTTTATAAACAAATTATTAATGAATCCAATTTGTTGCATGTGGTGACTTTTGGAGGGTGAATTTCCAAGTTTACTTGGAGATTCACACCTGAACACCCAGCCACTTCTAAAATACTTAATTTTAGAGGAATAAAGAAGATTAAGTGAAAATTCAAGTAGTAGAGGAAACTTAAATCTAACAAAATGACTATACCTAAAAAGTAATCAACATGTTACATGAAAGTTTCACCTTTATATCACTTATCACAAGAGTATACTGGCATTAGAATATATAAACTTTAGCACCAATAGAAATTTTCTTTATAAATCATCTAATTCTTCACATTCATTATTTAACATAAAATATGGCTTTACATTTATTAAATTTTCACATTGTACTTGATTATTCTTATTTATGTACACATTATTTCCAGATAACTTTACTATGGGATAGGGGCCATGATATATGGGTTCTAGTTTGTTTCTGCCATACTGCTGTTTTTTAACTAATACAAATTTTGCATCTTGCAGACTATTTGGCACATATATTTTGGGGTTCTTGGCAGTAAATTCTGGAGACAGAGGGAGTCCTAAGAATAATTTTAGTTTCTCAGCGTAAGTTTTCATGGACAGGGGGAAGGAGGACTCCAGCTGATCTATTAATGCTCCAGGGAGAGTTGGATTTTGACCCATCATTAAGATGGCAGGGGTGATTCCTTCTGAATTCAATGGGGCAGTACGCAGACACAATAGCACAATGGGGAGAAGATCTAGCCAATAATACTTCACATCTTCCAACTCATCCGACAGCATGGCTCGCAAAGATCTCAACAATGTTCTATGGGAGTTTTCGATGAGGCCATTGCTTTGTGGGGTATAGGCGGAGGTAAAGTTATGCCGGGATCCTAACTCCTCACACACACTCTTGAATAAGTCCGACGTAAACTGCGTTCCTCTATCAGAAACGTAAGTTCCTACCACTCCAGCTATGGGTAGAAATTCTCTAGTAATTACCTCCACTATGGTTGAGGTTTCTATGTTTTTTAAAGGGAAAGCAAAGAGATAACGGGAGAACCTATCAATCAATGTTAAAAGGTACTTATAGCTTTTGCATTGAGGCATTTTAAGAATGTCAATATGGACTACTTGAAATTTGGCCGATACTGGCCTATAAGATTCATATGGAGGGCTTATTTTGCGAAAAGATTTAGATCTCTGACATGCATCACAACTTTGTACAAATTGCTTTACGTACTTTGGCATATTTTTCCATACAAAGCGCTTTCTAAGGGATGCCAGAGTTTTCTTAACACCAAAATGCCCTAAAGAGTGAGAATAAGAAATAACAGGAAGAATAAAGGATTCTGGAACAAAGACACGTGGTGAAAGTGGAATAGATTCATCAACGACTAGTGAGACCAAGTCATTCCTATAATAATAGAGTCTTTTTGTAAGCTTAAGACCTGTATTTTCTTGGTTATTTAAATATTTCTGAAGTTGTACATCAGTTTCTTGTGCTGCTTGCAGTTCTTTGTAGTCAATCTTACACTGAAAAAGCTTAAATACATCATTGGCGGAAATATTGAAAATTGATGCAAGAGCATAACCGTCATCCTCTGTTGAAGAATTCTGCTGGGGTAGAAAATCTGGTGACACCAAGACTTCATCACAGGATACTTCTGGAATGACTTCTGCTTCAGGTATCTGATCTCCAAATTGAAGGGAAGAGCTTGTTGCTGAATCTATTTCTACTTTTTCCGCAGAAGTGGAAGGAGTGGGCAAATTTGATGGCCATTCAGTGGTTCTTTGAGCTGGATTTCTACTCAGGAAATCTGCAAGAATATTTTCTTCAGATTTAATATGATGTACAGTCAAATCATACTCTGACAAGAAAGTTAGGTATCGCTGCTCCCTTGCTAGCAAGTGATTAGCATCAGTCTCTTTTTTAAGTGACTGTGTGACTGAAAGATTGTCACAAAACACATCTACCTTCCTTGCTTCTACTATGTGGGAAAATTTCTTAATTGTTTTAACCAAGGCAAGGAGTTCCTTGCTATATATACTGTAACCAATTTCAGTAGGATTCAATCGATAACTGTAAAATCCCAGCGGAACTGTTTTTTCATTTTCCGTAGAAACTACTACACCTGCCAAGGCTGTCTGACTAGCATCAGTGAAAACAGATATTTGAGCATTATTAGAAGGAAAACCCAAAGGTATAGCATTTTTGAGGGCCAATTTGGCCATATTAAAGGCTTCTTCTGCCTCAGGATTCCATTTTACTCTGCGTTGAGAGTATGGTGCACCTTTGAGAAAAGAAAGAAGAGGAGAAATAATTTCAGAAATACCAGGAAGAGAAGAGCGAAAATAGTTTAGACTGCCTATGAAAGAACGTAAATCTTTGATAGTCTTGGGTTTTGGGATATTCATAATAGCAGTGGTTTTATCCTCATTAGGGAGCATGGAGCCTTCGGACACATCAAAACCTAAATATGTAACCCGAGACTGTCCAATTTGGCACTTATCAGCACTAAGTCTCAAATTAAAAGATTTTAACCGATCTAGTACCATTTCTAAAATCTTCATGTGTTCATCATGAGTAGGAGTGGCGATGAGGATATCATCAATATATATAAAAATGTTAGGGATTTTAGAAAGAATTAAAGATATGTATTTTGTAAAACTAGTGGGACTGGAATGGAAGCCTTCTACAATACTATTATATGAGAAACTGCCAAAAGGAGTATTTATAGTTAAGAACTTTCGACAATCAGGGTGGACTTTAAGGTTATAAAATGCCTTTTTTAAGTCTAAAACAGAAAATACTTTACACCCATGAAGTAAGTTCGTAAAGTCATTTAAGTTAGGGAGACTGAAATTGTCTCGAACAGCTCGTTTGTTCAGTAATCTCAGATCGGCTACTATTCGGACTCCACCACTAGGTTTAGAAAGTACAGAAATCGGAAATCCCCAAGGTGAGTGCGAGGGAGAAAGTACCCCAGCATTTACTAACCTGCCTATCTCTTCTTTGGCCTTATCATATAAACTAGTAGAGATTCTGCGACTTTTAATGTTTATTGGGGAACCCATAACTTTAAATTTATATGGAATTAATTCATTTAAGGAATTTTGTTCAGCGGGGGAAAGAGGAAATTTTGTAAAGCCTATTTCACTTGTATTATTAAATTCATTTTCATTATTAATATCACTTTTATTCACACTAATTTCATTTCTATTTTTATTACACTTGTAGGAGGCATTGTCCTGATAGCTACCCCCAGGGATATTATTATTATAATTATTATCTCTCACATTAACATTTTCTAAAATTTTATATAAATCATCAAACAACATTTTATATTCACCTAATAGAGAAGTATAAAGGGAAGGCGCGGAAGGAAGTTTAGGAGAAAGAGTTAAATTTATATAATTAAAATCATTTGTTATGGGTAGTGCTTCAGAATCATTCCCTTGAATGACTTTACATGATAGACCAGTTGTGGCATCAATTATAATATTTGAGCTAAAATCTAGGTTAAATTTATATTTAGTAAAAAAATCTATCCCTAAAATATTATCAATTACATCAGCGATTAAAAATATATGCTCATAGTCCCTTTTTAGCAGGAAATTTAATTTTTTAGTTATACAATCATAAATGTTAATCTGACTTCCATTAGCAGCTGTAAGAAAGCCAATAGGATCTTTCCTTTGTTCTGCAGAAGCCTTTAAAATAGAAAATGAACTCCCTGTATCTAACAGATATAATTGCTTTGAATTAGCGTCATATATACGAAGGAGACAATTAATTGCAAAATTTTTACATTCGTTTACATTTAAAACTTTGGGAAGCACTGACCCATTGCAAGAATCTGCATTTTCAACCCGCATCGCAGTATTTTGGCTTGGAATTAAAGATTCCAGCCCTATAACTGACTGTTCGCTACCTTGATAATGCATATCCTTACCCTTAACACTAATATCGGAGGAAATCAAATTTTCCCTATACCAAGATTCATTTTCACTCAACTGAGAAGCTCTCTCGCATAAAACAGATTGTTTTACGCCATTATTAGCATTTTCACTTGAATGAACATGAACCTGGATATTATTTTTATTAGCATGCAAAATTGTATCAACATTTTTACCTATATTGTAATTATTATTCGAATTTGGTTGGGGGTAGCTTTCCTCCCTAATACGTTCTATATTATTAAAACTACTTTTGTACTTACAAATTTTACGAGTTACCACTGGATTAAAACGCACTTTCTTTGTACAGGGGCGTAACTCCACCCCTATACTTAGTTTCCCTGCGAAGGTAGG
>JABUQX010037870.1:10000-12500 GCA_015478945.1 Trachelipus rathkii
AATGTCAATAGTGAATGGTGAAATGAAGAGGTGATGCAAACGGTTAGAAGTATAAAAGAGACGTTGCTGAGTGATAAAAGCCATAGGGAGGAAAAGGGAATGTTAAAAGTTGCACACGTACGAGAAAAAAAAAGAGGTAAAAGAACTGTTTGGAACGAGGATGAATGGAGACTTACAAGGGAATATGAAACTGTTCTGGAAACAAGTACAAAAGATTAAGAAAGTGTGTAATATAAATCTTCATAGAATTATGAATATGGATGGTGCTTTCGTGAATGACGAAATGGATGTGGGTAAAATGTGAAGGGAACACGGAAAATCTGTATAACAATGGCAATGAAGAAGTGATAGTGAATGTGTTTGGGTTTGATGGTGTAAGGAGAAGTAGGTATTTTGGTGATGAGTTAATTAGTAGGGAGGAGGTAAGAAAGTTGAAGTATGGTAAATCAGCAGGTATTATTGTAATTACTGATGAAATGATTAAGAATGGAGGAGATTGTGATTGACTGAATGTGGAAGTTTGCGTAACAAAGCGTTTATGGAGGATGTAGTTCCAAAGGATTGGGGGAGAGCAGTGATAGTACCCTTATATAATGGTAAAAAAGATAAGTAGAACTGTAGAAACTATAGGGGAATTAGGTTATTGAGTGTTGTAGGAAAAATATATGCTGATATTTTGGTTTGAAGAGTAAGTCGAGTGACTGAGGGGCTGATTGTTGAAGAACAAGGTGCATTTAGAAGTGATAGAGGATATGTAAATCAAATTTTCTACATTGAAGCAAACGAGCGAGAAAATGAGAGGGAAGAGAAAACTGTATTTTCTTTAATGTTTTCTGGTAAATAATGGAAAAACTGGACGTGATAAACAAAAACTAAAATGATTTTTGGAATCAGCGCAACAAATTACATTAGAAAAAAAAGTCTTATATAAGAAAGCAAAATTTTTGTTGGGCTTTACTTTCCATGACGAATAATATTTTAATGAAACAGATAAACGTTATAAATATTATTTTAATTACCTGAATCAACGATTTTTACCTTTTTAATATAAAATTTACTTCCCATGACGAATAATATTTTAATAATACAGAAAAATCTATTATAATAAATACTATTTTAATTACCTGAAATAACGAATTTATCGTTGACTCCAAAAAATATTCTTGTCATCACGGACCCCCTATAAATATTTTTCCACCCTCTCTGACCATCTATACAAAAATTTTCATCAAACCACCAAATATTAACTCAAGATTTGAAATCCTAAGGTGTATAAATAAAATTATAAAAAGTTTTTTTTTTGTGAAGGTTCTTTTAATATTTGGAGAGAAGGGAAAAGATTTTATTAATATAGTAAAAAAAAAATCATGAATTGCAAAAAAAAAAAAAAAAAAATAATAATAAAAAAAAATTCAAAAGTACACTAGAAAAGTTATGTTTTACATTTCTTTCAAGCTCTCTATAATTCGTTCAATTTTTTTTAACTGCAAAAAATTTTATAATTTCAAACTTTCGCGAACCCCCATTGAAACCTTTGCAAACTCCGGGGGTCCACAAACCACAGTTTAAGAACCACTGACGTAAAGTATGTATGTCTGTCTTTGGTCTGTATTATATGGTAATATCTTAGAGAAAAGAAATAACATTGGCAAAAATATGCCTTATGTAACCTATAAATAAAGCTCAATTTTTGGTTGTTTTCGTGTGTTGGTTAAAAGCAGCGTATATCATATACCGTTAGTTTGTTGCTCATTTATAAATTGTCAGAAAGAATTTATGAGAGCAATTTTCTTACATTAATTAATGGTATAAAGTTTTGCGCTTTAAGAATTATGATCTACTTTAAGGTTAGCCGGATGCCAACCAACGCTGGTCTCAAATTCAGAAAATACAAAAAACTAAAATAAAAAAGAATAAAATAAATATATAAATAAATAAATAAATAAATATATGATTACTTAAATAGATAAATAAATAAATAAAATAAATAAATGGAATTTATTTTTAAATTTAAGAAACGGCAAAACTTTTTAATCCCTTAATATATACAATATTTTCTAAATTACCTAAAAAAGCAATAGACAATAATTAATGTATTATGTTGTAGTATTGGTAGTTTATAATGGGATAGTATATTTTTATATATATATATAATATTATATAAAAATATATATATATATATATATATATATATATATATATATATATATATATATATATATATATATATATATATATATATATATATATATATATATATATTATATATGGTCAGCCTCCAAGAAAGCAACATGCACGTAACAAAAAACCATAACAGGTACAGGAAAAAAACAACATTTTATTAATATAAGTACATTTTTAGCAATGAAATTTAAAAAAAAATAAAAAATAAAAAATAACGCTTTTGAACAAAATTTAAAAATAGTTTAAAAATGTTGAAAAACATTGTATGATATTACTGTTTTTCTGAGAATTCCAAGAAACTCGCTACTCGAGTGAG
>JABUQX010037870.1:17500-30000 GCA_015478945.1 Trachelipus rathkii
ATCATCCCTTTCCACATGATAAACCATCTCAACATAACTTTCATTTAATTCCGTCTATGCATATAAAACCTTACTGATACGCGAGGAGAACTCTCTTCATAAGCCGTTCATTCCATCCCATTTTATTAATTCTCTCACACCTACCATGCTCCTAAGATTGTCACCTCTGAACACTTGAACTTTAGATTAATACTTCTTATTCCAGACCATAAGTCTCACCTTCCATACAATAACACAGGTAACAACATAACCGCTCATGTAAGACCCACCTAGCGCAACTCCAAGACTCTAGTCCCTTTAAACATTACACCAACATTAAATTCACCAGCAACCTTCTGCGTTCAGTTTCCTACTACACTCTGCAATCATCCGTTCCCCTTCTCATCCAACATATAGCTAAATATTTAAACTCAGACACTTGCTTCAGCTGCTCACCATCTACATCAACAATACACACTGAGGACTGTCTTCATTCACAACGCATAACCATAACTCTATCTACGCTTTACTTTCACAACCCCTCTTTTTAAACATACTGCCATCTCTACTACCAATCCTCCTCAAAACTCTTCTCTTCAGATTCGCACACAGAACCAAATCATCCGCATATAATAAGGTAGGGCACCCTCCACTCATGCTCCATTCTCCATCATTCTAACACCATTCCTGCCATCCCCACCTCGAAATTCTTTCATACACCCATCCATATACAAAATTGAATAACCAAGGAGACATGACACAACCCTGTTCACCTCCGCTGATTAATCCTAACCAATCCACCATTGACACCATTTTTTAATGAAAGAATTTGATCACACATCCTCTATAACATCCTAAACGACCTTGTTCTTCACCAATCAGTTCCTTCAGTCACTCCGACCACTCTTTCGACCAAAATGCCAGCATATACCTTCCCTACAACACTCAATAAACTTATTCCCTATAATTTCTCAGTTCCCTTTATTTCCCTTACCCTTATATAAAGGGTACTATTACCGCTATCCTCCAATCCCTTGAACTAGACCCTCCATAAACGCTTTATTACACATCTTCGCAAAATCCAATCATCACCATACTCGCCTCCGCTGTATAATCATTTCACCAGGAAATGTTCATCTATACTGCAGATTTACCATTATTTACCATTCTCACTCTACCCATTACCTCCTCCTTACTAATAAACCTCATCCCCAAAATACCTGTTCCTTCTTGTACCATCAAACCCACAACACATTCACTAACACCTCATCATTAGTAGTTAATATTGTGCAGATTTTCGAAGTGCTCTTTCCACACTCCCCCACATCCATTTTCATCAGTTACATAAGCACCATCCCTATTCATTATTCTAAGGCAGATTCCCCTTATTCTCATTCTTAACCTTTCGCGCTTCCTTCCAGAAGAAGCCTTCCTATTCCCTTGTAAGTGTTCCTATTCATCCTCCTTCCAAACTGTTCATTAACCTCTTGTTTTCTCCTACGTATGGCACCTTATAATATAATATATATATATATTATATATATATATATATATATTATATATATTAATATATATATACTATATATATATATATATATTATATATATATTATTATTATATATATATATATATAGTATTATATATATATATTATATATATTGTCAAGAAGGGCCGATTGCTTCTTGCGGGTTCTTGTAAATATAGATCTAATACTGTTGTCTAGGGGATTAATGATCTCACTGTTTAGTAAGATAAAGATCTATTCCTTATAAGTTCTAACAATTCAATTCTGAAGAAAGTATTACAAGGTGAACGAAGTGAGCTTCTGATGAAAAGATAAAAGTACTCCTTTATAATATTTTAATAGATATTTAAAGCACGAGAGATTAGGCAAAAAGCCCAATACATAATTTAACATTATATATATATATATCTGGACGGTATCCAGATTACCAAATAAAATTATAATATTTTTGCATACAAAACTAATGTTAAGTTTATAAATAATTTTTAGCGCAGAATTCGCAATACTTGATCAAAATTAATATATAGAGTTCTAACATTAATATCCTTGTTAAATAATAATAATAATGCTAATAAATTGATAAGAGTTCCAACATTAATATCCTTATTGAATAATAATAATATTACTATTAAATTGATAAAATAATAAATTCTTCCATAATTTAGACAATAGATATTTGATGCAGTCTTTTTAGCCGATCGTGAGTGGTGAAGCTCAAGTTCTCGACCTCGGCGTTCTCGTAACGTGACACCCCCCCCTTCTAAGACGACATTGGGGTATGATGCTTCTATGTCGTTAATTAACCTGCCGAGATAAAAAATCGGCTATCACGTTATCTTTCCCGTTTACGGACTGGAGAGTGAACTTCACACCTTGCAACATCATGGCCCAACGCATCACTCTTGAATTCGTGAATTTTGCCTTCTGCATATATACAAGCGGACGATGGTCGGTTTGTAGGATGAATTCCTTACCATATATATAATTATCAAATTTTTTTACGGCAAAAATTATGGCCAACCCTTCTTTTTCGATAGTACTCCATCTTCTTTCAGTTTCGGATAACCTCCTTCCAGCATAAGCCACCGGGAATATTCCATCTTCGTACTCTTGCAAGAGACAAGAGCCTATAGCTTCTTGCGACGCGTCAGTTTGTATAACGAATCCTTTACTCACATCGGGTAGCCGTAAAACAGGGGAAGTTGTAAGCATGATTTTCAAGACTTCGAACGCCTTTTGATGGCTATCCTCCCACTTAACCTTTCTAGGGCTCCCTTTTTTGAGTAGATCAAATAATGGACACGCGATTGATGCATAATTTGGAACGAAGGCCTTATAATACCCGGTTAGGCCGAGAAAAGATCTTACCTCTGTTTTAGTCGTAGGTCTCATCGCATCACTAATTTTCTTCACGTTTTCCTTCTGTAAACCCTTATAACCGTAGCTCAACTTATGGCCAAGGAACTCTACGCTTCCTGATCCTATAACACATTTGGAGGGTTTTACCGTAAATCCGGCATCACCCAGTCGGGTAAACAGAACCTCCAACTCTCTAACGTGAGTTTTCCAGTCTTGGGTATGCACGATGATATCGTCAATATAACATTTTGTGAATTGCATATCCCCGATTACGTTCCTTAATACCCTTGTAAGTGTTGCACCGGCGTTAACTAAACCGAAGGGCATCCTAAGGAACTCGTAATGTCCTTCATGGACTACAAACGCTGTTTTCTGAATGTCTTCTTTATGAATCGGGATTTGCCAATACCCTTTCGAAAGATCGAACTTCGAAAAGAATTTATCCTTAGCAAAATGGAAGAACAAGTCCTCCACTGTGGTCGTTGGCTCCGGGTCAAAAATCGTTATATCATTCAACTTCCTATAATCAACGCATACCCGGTTTGACCCATCTTTTTTCTTTACCACAACGATGGGGAAAGCGTAAGGCGAGTCTGATTTCTGTATTATGCCTAAATCCAACATATCTTGAATTTCCATCTTGATTTGCGGTCTAACCGAATAAGGTAAGGCATACGGTTTAGATTTTATAGGATCGCTGCTAGTGAGTATGATTCTATGTTTGGAATTCCTACAACACCCTGGTTTATCGGTGAATATGTTTGTAAAGCGGCGCAGCATCACTTTCACCTCTTCCTTTTCTTGCTCCGAAAGATTCTTATCTATGATGACTTCACTGGCTTCCTCGCTAATTCGCCCCCCCATAATTCCACCCGGGAGATCGAAAGAATCCTCATCGTCGTCCTCCAGTATTCCAACAGCGGCCAGTGTTGAATCCGCGTTCTCAGGGTTTGCCTCTTCGATTCTTTCCACATATTTTTTTAGCAGGTTAATGTGGTAAATTTTTACCTTCTCCTTACATTTTATCTTATAATTACAGCCACCAACTGCTTCTACGACAGCGTATGGTCCCTTCCACCTCATCAATAGCTTATTATAAGTGGTCGGCAACAGCACTAAAACTTTATCCCCTGGTAATAAGTTTCTGCATCTTACTCCCTTATCATAATGATGTTTATATCTGTCACGAGACCTCTCCAAATTTTCCTTGGCTATCTTCAGAGTTTCCTCTAATCTCTTTCTTAACTTGAATACGTATTGATAGGTATTTTCCACACCGTGATCCACTTCTTTCAGCCACAATTCCTTTAGAATCTTCATCGGTCCGCGTACAGTCCTACCGTAAAGGAGTTCGAATGGCGCGAAACCTGTACTTGCTTGCGGTGCCTCCCTATAGGCGAACAATAGAGGATTAATATATTGTGGCCATTGTCGCGGCTGTTCGTCACACAATCTTCTCAGCATTGTTTTTAGCACGCCATTGAAATTTTCGGATAGTCCGTTTGCCATTGGATGATAGGGGGAAGTATGTATCTGCCTAATCTTTAGTATTTTCAAGACCTCTTTCATTAATCCGGATACGAACTGAGTTCCAAGGTCCGATAATACCTCTTCTGGTATACCAAGGCGACTATAGATATCGACTAAAGCACCAGCCACAGTCCTGGAATCTATATTTTTGAGGGGAATTGCTTCGGGGTATCGTGTCCCGTAGTCAACGAGCGTCAATATAAATTTATGGCCTTCTTGTGAAGGGGGATTTATAGGCCCGACCAAATCGATGGCCACCCTCTTAAAGGGTTCATTGATTATAGGTACCTTAGTTAATGGTGCGCCCGCCATTCTTATATTCCTCGAGGTTTTTTGGCATATATCACATGAACGACAGTACCTAGTGACATCATCGTAAAGCCTCGGCCAATAAAAACACGTCCTTATCCTATCATAGGTCTTTTTGATGCCAAGGTGTCCCGCTAAAGGCGCGTCATGGGCCAATTCCATTAGGGAATTCCTTATCTTATGCGGTACTACGACCTTTTCCTCTTGAATACCGTTACGGACTTCACACTTATATAATATACCCCTTTCTATTTTATACCTTCTATCACCGACTGAGATTAAGTGGCGTATTCTCCCAAGTGTTTCGTCGGACCTTTGTAGGTCTGATAGTTCATTCTTCTTATTCTCCAACCCTTGTTCCGTGGATAACCTCATTTTAAAAGGATGTAAGGCGGAGTCATTCCTTCCACAAGCATCTGGATTTGATTCATCAGTGCTTGAACCAAGTAAACTACTTCCGATGGGTTCGTTTTGTCGATTCACCTCGTTTAAGGCGCAGGCGGGCTTTACCGACTCGTCATTGTTACAGATAACAGGGTCGTCTCCCTGGATACTCCTGACACTGGTTATCTCATTTCCATAATCATTGCTAGTAGCATCTTTAGAGTCCACCGCTACCTTTGTTTCAACGTCGATGACTTCGGGTCCGAGGGTACCTTCGATGTTTCCGATCGTTAGATCATACAGTGCGTCATCCAAACAGAGTGCTTCTACCTCTCCTGTATAAAATGGCGTCTCGATAAAAATATGCGCTTCCGGTGCTATCCTTAAAGTATTGTCGATCAGTAACATTTTCTTGAAGTTCCCTGTAAGTTGTTCTTCATTGACGAAGTTACGTTTAACAATTACGCCGCTACATCCCGTGTCCCTTAAAACGTTGACGCGCTGACCGTTTACCTTTCCATATGTAACGGGCATTCGGTTGTCGTCTTTTGACATTTGTCGACACGACAGGGATATTACCGGTATAGATTTACCTTCCACACTGATTTTGCCATCATGGATGAAATTGCGTACGTCGTCGATCTCTTCGTTGATTAAACAACAAGAAGCGGTAACGTTATCCTGGGGGCGGGTAATAATCTGTGTCGCAGCGTTTTTAATTTCGTTGTGGCCCTGACGTCTCGAATTCCATGTTTTGTTTTCGTGATTATAATTCCTGCCATACTTTTGTTTGAAATTACCGTTTCCGTCTCTGGATGAATAACAGGTCTTATGGTCATGACCCCTCTTTCCACAATTTCCGCAGGTTTTGGAATTAATCTGTTGGCCCTCGTATTGATTTATACCTCTTTTATCCTTGTCGTTAAGAGGGGGCAGAAATGGTATACTAGTGTCGATCTTTTTGAGACTCAATTTTCTACCTCTTGCCTGGAGATATTTATCAGCGCGAGATGCCAGTGACTCTATATCAGAGAGTCCAGTTTCCCTAAGATAGACCGATAAATCTTTGGGGCAAGATATTAGAAATTGATCGGAGGTGACTAGGTTCACTACTCCTTCATAATTTGCGTCAAAAGACGACAGTTGAATCCATTTTGTTAAATAGGATTTGATTCTATTCAAAAACTGAAGAGGAGTTTCTTCTCCCTGCGGTTTTGCGTCCCTAAATTTAGTTCGATAACCCTCCTCCGTATAATTATATTGAGTCAATAGTGCTTGCTTGAGGTTAGCAAAGTTGGTCGTATCTTCGGATGGGAGTTTACTAAATACGGACAGAGCGCGTCCAGTAAGGAGTGCACTTAAATATAATGACCACAAGCCGGCATCCCATCTAGAGGCTGTAGCATAATTCTCAAACCTTTGAATATAGGCATCCATTTCGTCGGTGGCCTCGTTAAATGGCGCTAGATTAGGTACTTTAGCGTTGAGATGACCGTTGCCACCGTTGTTTACAACGGGTGGTTGTAATTGCGCTTGAAGTCTGATACGTTCCAGTTCATGACTTCTTATACGCTCGGCTTCTGCTCTATTACGTTCGTCTTCATTTTTTTTAGCTTGAATCTCTTCTTTCTTAAGGATAGCTTGACGTTCGTCCTCGTCTTTCTTAGCTTGAATCTCTTTTTCCCTAAGGATAGCTTTGCGTTCGGCTTCTTCGGCGAAAGCACGTTGACTTTCTTTGATGAACTCTAAAGCTTCTTTGTTCTTAAGACCAAGATCCTTGGCTATTTGGGCTATCGCTTGTAGGTCCATCGTGGAGAATAGTTATACAAAGAATCAGGAGAAAATAGAACTTTTCGGACAGGCCAACCAATTTGTCAAGAAGGGCCGATTGCTTCTTGCGGGTTCTTGTAAATAAAGATCTAATACTGTTGTCTAGGGGATTAATGATCTCACTGTTTAGTAAGATAAAGATCTATTCCTTATAAGTTCTAACAATTCAATTCTGAAGAAAGTATTACAAGGTGAACGAAGTGAGCTTCTGATGAAAAGATAAAAGTACTCCTTTATAATATTTTAATAGATATTTAAAGCACGAGAGATTAGGCAAAAAGCCCTATACATAATTTAACATTATATATATATATCTGGACGGTATCCAGATTACCAAATAAAATTATAATATTTTTGCATACAAAACTAATGTTAAGTTTATAAATAATTTTTAGCGCAGAATTCGCAATACTTGATCAAAATTAATATATAGAGTTCTAACATTAATATCCTTGTTAAATAATAATAATAATGCTAATAAATTGATAAGAGTTCCAACATTAATATCCTTATTGAATAATAATAATATTACTAATAAATTGATAAAATAATAAATTCTTCCATAATTTAGACAATAGATATTTGATGCAGTCTTTTTAGCCGATCGTGAGTGGTGAAGCTCAAGTTCTCGACCTCGGCGTTCTCGTAACGTGACATATATATATATAATTCACTGCCTTCTCACTGCCTTAGTATATATATATATATATATATATACATATAATATATATATATATATATATATAATATATATTTAATATATATAATTATATATATATATATATATATATATATATATATATAAATCACTGTGTGCGGGAGAGAAAGAATATCTACGGCGTACGCTATGCTTGTCGTATTAGGTTAATAAAACCACAATGGTATCTGGGTCACGGAGCCACTACCACTTACAAACTTACATCATAGAAATGCTTCTGCATGCCTAGGATCTGGTCATCACCGCCGTAAGCTGTCTTTTATCTTTCGACGACATTGTATGAAACATCTGGATACATGGAACGTAGAGGAATAAATGGCGAGGAGATGAGAAGTGAGGTGATGAATGAATTTAGAAAGGGTAATTTTAATTTGCTTGCTCTGGCTGAAACAAAGATGAAATAAATCGGTAAAAATGAGTAGTGTAGGGTGGAATGTGTGTGTGTTGGAGTGGAAAGGAATGAGAGGGTGAGAGAAGTTGCGGTTTGTATGAGTAAAGCTTGGACCAGAGCTATTGTAGATTTTGTTTGTGTAAGTACTAGAATACTAATGGTTAAATTTAAGTTTGAGAATGTCAAGGTATGTGTAGTTGTAGCATATGGTCCATCTAATGGCAATGTTGAGGAAAGTGAGATTTTCTGAGATAATCTGAATGATGTTTTGGAAGGGGGTGAGTGGAGTTTCAGATTGATTGTGTTGGGTGACTTGAATGGTTGGATTGATGATCAAAAGAGGGATGATATAACATGTGTCATGTGCCATGTGCCTGTGAAAATGAGAATGGAAGGAAGACGATTAATTTCTGTGAGGAGGGAGGTATGTGTGTAAGTAGTACATTCTTCGTGCAAAAGACTATCCATAAGTATACGAGAGTTGATGTAATTAGAGATCATGTCGAAATGAAACCCTTGATTGATTTTTTGTTGGTGAAGAAGGAAATATTGAAGTATGTGATAAATGTTAAATCAGTGAGAGGATTGGGGATGTGAATATCAGATCATTATGTTGGATGGAGAGGAAAGAAAAAAAAGGAAGGAAGTGGGGAGAATTACAGTAGGTGTGAGAAATTAAATGAACACGGTTATAAGAAAAAATATGTGAGAAGACTTGCAAATAGGTCAGTTGAATGTGAAGAAGATGAAGCTGAACAAATTTGGTTATCAGTGCAAGAGATGTATGTGGGTGTGCTAAAGTAGGATGTAAGAATGTCAATAGTGAATGGTGAAATAAGAGGTGATCGCACGGTTAAAAGTATAAAAAAACGTTGCTACTGAGTGATAAAGCCATAGGGAGAAAAGGAATGTTAAAAGTGCACACGTAACGAAGAAAAAAAAAGAGGTAAAAGTATTGTTTGGAACGAGGATGAATGGAGACTTACAAGGGAATATGAAACTGTTCTGGAAACAAGTACAAAAGATTAAGAAAGTGTGTAATATAAATCTTCATAGAATTATGAATATGGATGGTGCTTTCGTGAATGACGAAATGGATGTGCGTAAAGTGTGGAGAGAACACGGAAAATCTGTATAACAATGGCAATGAAGAAGTGATAATGAATGTGTTTTAGTTTGATGGTGTAAGGTTAAGTAGGTATTTTGGGGATGAGTTAATTAGTAGGGAGGAGGTAAGAAAGTTGAAGTATGGTAAATCAGCAGGTATTATTGTAATTACTGATGAAATGATTAAGAATGGAGGAGATTGTGATTGACTGAATATAGAAGTTTGAGTAACAAAACGTTTATGGAGGATGTAGTTCCAAAGGATTGGGGGAGAGCAGTAATAGTACCCTTATATAATGATAAAAAAGATAAGTAGAACTGTAGAAACTATAGGGGAATTAGGTTATTGAGTGTTGTAGGAAAAATATATGCTGGTATTTTGGTTGAAAGAGTGCGTCGAGTGACTGAGGGACTGATTGTTAAAGAACAAGTTAAAGCAAATGAGCGAGAAAATGAGAGGGAAGTATAAACTGTATTTTGGTTTTATGGACTTGCAAAAGGAGTTCGACAGTATTAATAGGGAAGCTCTGGGGCAGGTGTTAGTGAAATATTGTGTTAGTGGTATGCTTTTGAAAGGAATCAAAAGTATGTATATCGATAGTGAAGCGTGCCAGAATAAATGGAGGGAAGAGTTAATTATTTAACATTAATAGTGGAGTGAGGCGAGGATATGTTATGTCTCCATGACTATGTACTTTCAATATGGATGGAGTGATGAAAAAATTCAAGGTAGGGGTGGCAGGGGGGGCGTTAGTCTGATGGAGAATGAAAGAGAGTGGATGGTGCTCTACTTATTGAACACATGTGATTTGGTTTTGTGTGGCGAAAGATTGAGAGGATTGGTAAAGGGGCTTGAAAGTAAGTGTAGATAAAAGTAAGGATATGGTGGTGGGCTACACGAGTCTGCCCTATGAATTAATGTTGGGTGGTGAGCAACTGGAACAAGTACTTGAATTTAAATATTTAAGCTATATGTTGTATGTTAGAGGAAAATGGGATTGTTGATGCAGACTGTAGTAT
Source organism: Trachelipus rathkii (assembly GCA_015478945.1). NCBI lineage: Eukaryota > Metazoa > Arthropoda > Malacostraca > Isopoda > Trachelipodidae > Trachelipus > Trachelipus rathkii. The sequence goes on from JABUQX010037870.1 coordinate 27,653, forward strand.
GAAAGTTGTGAGTGGTAGGAAGGTGCCTTTTGAAACTAAATCTTTTGTGAAAACAAAGAGACTAATTCTTGAGTGCGCTGGGGTTCTGCCTGAGAAAATGTTACCGGTGTTAATTTATAGTAGCGAAACTGGAATAAGAGGTATAGATCTAAGTTGCAATCTGTTCAGATAAATCATTTTAGGGACGTGTTAGATTTGAGAAGAATTGAGAAAATGATCAATGAGCTTGTTAGGGAACTCTGTGGTGTGAGGAAAGGAGAGAATGAGAGAATAAATGAGAGTATATTAAGATGGTTTGTTTACATGGAAAGGACGGATGATATTAGGTTAATTAAGTGGATATATAAAGGTCTGTGTGTTGAGAGTCGACCTGCTGGGGGAAACCTAAGTAAAAGTGGATTGAGTCAGTAAAGGAATGTCTGAAGGAAAGTAATGTGAATTTGGTTCAAGCTAGAAGAAGAGGGCACAGTAGGAATGAATGGCGTGGTTTTGTAAAGGTAAATAGTTGTTACCTGACTCAGGGGATGGGCCCTAAAATTGACGAGATATCACATTGGGTGTCTATCGTGGTGTTGTGAAGCCCTATGGTGTGAGGGGAGAATACGGGGAGGGGTTTCCTTTTAACTTAGGTATATATATATATATTTATTAATATATATATTATATATATATATATATATATATATATTATATATATAGATATATATAATATATATATATATAATATATTTTTATATATATATATATATATATAGTATGATATTATATATATTATAAAATACCCTAAACTTATGGGGCTTCAAGGGAAGAGGCTTTACTTTTACACCCTTTTATTATCATTATTGAGGTATCATTTTCCCTGCTATCGGTAACTCTGACCACAATCTTGTTGCTCTTAATTATAACACACTTTTTCTCCAGCAGCTTCACCATGCCCCAAACGTACTTTCTGGCATTTAATCGGGCTAATTGGGAAGCGTTGCGTCGTTTTGTTACTAACTATGCTTGGAGTGAATCTTGCTTTGACTCAGATAACTCTTCGGTTACTGCTGAAAACGCAGGCCGAATCATCGAGGGTATGAGCTGATTCATTCCATCTTCAAACTAAATCTTTTTCTCACAAAATTCCATGGTTCGATGGAGAATGTTCTCACTCCATTCAGGAGATAGCCATTGCCAATCGGGCCATAGAAGAACTTGTTCTCTATCACTCTTACTAATTTCCATTCTTCTCGAAATCATTGCAAGGATAAGCATTCTTTCACTAAAAGAAAGTGCGACAACCTACTTGGCTCTCCTGCTGATAAAAATTTTTCTGCCCTCTTGCCAAAAACATTCTGCTAATAACTTTTGTAAAATCTGCCTTCTCCAACTTATTCCCGCGTACGCGTTCTGGTAGCTAACTCTCCTACTGAAAAGCTAATCTCTTCGGCCTCTTTTTTCATCTAATTCTACCCTGGACGATTCTGGCATCCTCCTCCTTACTTCTCTCTCAGGTTTCCTATTACCTCTTCTCGTGATTACGCTGATCTGTGCATGGATTCTGAAATCTATGAGTTCGGAAGGCTAGTGGCCCGGAGGGCATTCCTCCCGCTGTTTTTGAGGAGTGTGCCTCTGAGCTGGCCCCTTTCTCTTAAAACCTATCTCTATGCTTACATTACTAGTACATTCCTCAGTTGCTGAAGCACTCATATGTTCTAGCCAATATCGAAAAGGGATGAGCCGCTCTGAGCCGGTCGAATTTCTCCTATAGCTTTCACTGTATTCTATCTAAAATCTTGGAAACTCTTCTTAACTCTCATTTCCTGTGGATCATGCTGAGTCTAGTCTCTTACCCTTTCTTTCAGATCATCAGTATGCGCTTTCGAACGGCCTCGAGGTAACTGGTGACATTACTCTCCTGTCTAACTAATTTATAGTTTTTAAGCCCTTGGCGCTAATGGGGAGTCCTGTTGAGGCGCTCGACATGATCCCAAAAGCTTTTGATCGAGTATGGCATGCGTCACTTCTCTCTAAGCGCCTTCCCATGGGTTTTCCTCCTTCTCTTTGCTTACTCTTGTCAAGTTTTTCTCTCTAGTCGCTCCATATCAGCAACTCGCTTGATGGAGGCGACTTCTTCATCCCTTTCCTCGTTAATTGTGGTGTTTCCGCAAGGTTCTGTTTTATCTCAACTTTAGTCTTAACTTGTCATCGACGATTGCTCAGCGTGTACTCCTAACTCTGTCACCTCTTAATGCAGACGACTCAAACTCTCCATTCTTCACTCATTTCAAATCTGCTCCTCTTTTGCATCTAGAATTGACTCTCTTGTCTGCAGCTTTTCGATTTTATTCTTGCCGACCAAGATG
>JABUQX010037870.1:37500-42500 GCA_015478945.1 Trachelipus rathkii
GAGTTTTTTTAAAGGGAGAGCATTGGTGGAAGTGAGTGTGATGTTTTGGGGTATGTATTTTTTAAGGTTTTGTGTATTTTTTAGAGGAATGGGAAGGTAGGAGGTGTTTTGAGGATTGTTAGTTGGGGGGGAATGGTATTGTTATATAGTACTTTTGATCTTGCTTTTTGCAGCTTATTTGATGATGTATGTAGGATATTGTAGTTTGGTGAACGTATTTCGGATAAGATTATTCTCTTTGTTAAGATTGATGGGAGAGCAGATTCTGAGGGCTCTAATGTATAGTGCAGTGAGGGTGGCTATTTTTATGGAAGTGGAATGCGAGGAGAACCAGTGTATGTAAGAGGGATTGGAGGTAGGTTTTCGGTATACAGAAAAGCTGAGGTTGAAAGAGTTGTGCCAAGAGATTAGTGTGTCTAAGAAAGGAAGTGTGGAGTTGTGAGGGTATTCTAATGTATATTGTATGGAAGGATGTATGTTATTAATGTGTTGTAATATGTTGGTGGGGTCTATGTTGTGTGGTAAGGATACGAAAATGTCATCAACATAGCGGTGCCAGTTGGAATTTTGGAGTTCAGGAAGAGGAAGGATATGGTAGAGTTCTGTGAGTTCCATGTATATATTGCTTAGAGTAGGTGACAAAGGGGATCCCATGCTGAGTCCGTTTTTTTGTAGGAAGAATGAATTTTGGAATTGGAAAAAACTATGTTCTAAAGAGAGATGTATTAAGTTTAGTAGAAGTGGAAGAGGATATGAGAGCTGTATGTTGTTATTAAGAATGTGTTGTTCTAGCATGTTGAGGGTTGTATGGACTGGGACAGAAGTGAATAATGAGGTGACATCAAAACTGTAAAAGTTGTGTGTGCAAGGATTTAAATTACGTATTTTTTGTATGAAGTCTATGGAATTGGTTATGTGTGTTTTAGAGATATTGTTTATGAGAGGTTTTAGTTGTGTTGAAAGCCAGGCTGACAGTTTATAGGTGGGGCAGTTGGTGTTGGAGATGATAGGACGGAGAGGAATGTTGGGCTTGTGTAGTTTGGGTATTCCGTAGAATTGGGACAGATTTGACATTTGTGCTTTTAGTGATGTGTGGAGGTTTGGAAAATCTTTGCATAGGGATTTAAGTTTTTTATTAAAAGTATTAAAGGAATTGTTGAGTGGGTTACTTTGTAATTTGGTATAGGTGGTATTGTCAGATAATATATTGTTGCATTTGTCAATGTAGTCTGCAGTATTGAGAATGACTATGTTTTGTCCTTTATCAGATCTTGTTATGGTTATATCACTGTTATTTTTTAATTTGTGTAATGCAGTATAGAATTTTTTCGGGAGAAGATTGATGTTTTTTGAAATGTTTATTTGTTGGAGTAGTATGCCTTTTAGTATGTCTTTATTTAATTCGGGGTTGTTGTAATGCTTTGTCCAAAAATCATAGTCATTAATAAAATTTAATATAGGGTCTGATTTTTCTATTGCAAAGGATAGGCCGTAGCCTAGTATTATGGTTTCATCGTGGGTGAGGTTGTAATTTGATTGGTTATTGATGATATTTGGGTTAGAGAATTTACACCAGTTACTATTGCGAAAGATTAGTTCAAGTTTTCTATTTAAGTTGATCTTCTTTTTTCTTACGAGATGATCTTTTTTCCTGTGTGCTAGTTGTAGTATATCGGTGAAACCTTGTAATTGGTTGGGGTATAGGTTATACCAGTTAGTTTGTAGTTGACGAAAGTTTCTTGTACAAATTCTAAACGATGATTTGATTTCTATTTTTATATCTTGAATTTTTCTTTTTAGTAATTCTTTTTCGAAATCTGTGATGGGATTGTTATTATTAGTTTTCTTCCATGCGGCGTTTGTCATTGTTTTCGGGATAATGAGGTTATCTAGACAATTTTTTATAAATTGTAATTGAGTTTTTTTAAGGTTGCTTCTTATGAGTTGCTGTTGATATTTCCTAAAGTGTACTCTAATAGCTTGCTGCATGATGCCTTTGCTGGTAACGGGTATGATAGTCATTAAAGATATTCTACTCTTGACGTAGTTTGTATTTATTAGTTGCGAACCCTTTGGCATAAAGCAAAACTATAATTTAAAATGAATTTATTAATACACTTGAAAAATAATTAAAGTTAAAACAATGTTAAAATGTTTCTATATTCCATGAGTTAATGGTATTATTTAAAACAAATTGCAAAAGTCTTTCGCTTCATATCAAGAAGCCTCATTCGGCTGCCTCTATGTTTAAAACACCAACTCTGGAATATGACTGAACAAACTCATGGAATATAGAAACATTTTAACATTGTTTTAACTTTAATTATTTTTCAAGTGTATTAATAAATTCATTTTAAATTATAGTTTTGCTTTATGCCAAAGGGTTCGCAACTAATAAATACAAACTACGTCAAGAGTAGAATATCTTTAATAACTATCATACCCGTTACCAGCAAAGGCATCATGCAGCAAGCTATTAGAGTACACTTTAGGAAATATCAACAGCAACTCATAAGAAGCAACCTTAAAAAAACTCAATTACAATTTATAAAAAATTGTCTAGATAACCTCATTATCCCGAAAACAATGACAAACGCCGCATGGAAGAAAACTAATAATAACAATCCCATCACAGATTTCGAAAAAGAATTACTAAAAAGAAAAATTCAAGATATAAAAATAGAAATCCTTTTCAAGCTGTTGAGTTTTTGTAGTTCTAGCATATTGAGGGTTGTATGGACTGGTATAACCTATACCCCAACCAATTACAAGGTTTCACCGATATACTACAACTAGCACACAGGAAAAAAGATCATCTCGTAAGAAAAAAGAAGATCAACTTAAATAGAAAACTTGAACTAATCTTTCGCAATAGTAACTGGTGTAAATTCTCTAACCCAAATATCATCAATAACCAATCAAATTACAACCTCACCCACGATGAAACCATAATACTAGGCTACGGCCTATCCTTTGCAATAGAAAAATCAGACCCTATATTAAATTTTATTAATGACTATGATTTTTGGACAAAGCATTACAACAACCCCGAATTAAATAAAGACATACTAAAAGGCATACTACTCCAACAAATAAACATTTCAAAAAACATCAATCTTCTCCCGAAAAAATTCTATACTGCATTACACAAATTAAAAAATAACAGTGATATAACCATAACAAGATCTGATAAAGGACAAAACATAGTCATTCTCAATACTGCAGACTACATTGACAAATGCAACAATATATTATCTGACAATACCACCTATACCAAATTACAAAGTAACCCACTCAACAATTCCTTTAATACTTTTAATAAAAAACTTAAATCCCTATGCAAAGATTTTCCAAACCTCCACACATCACTAAAAGCACAAATGTCAAATCTGTCCCAATTCTACGGAATACCCAAACTACACAAGCCCAACATTCCTCTCCGTCCTATCATCTCCAACACCAACTGCCCCACCTATAAACTGTCAGCCTGGCTTTCAACACAACTAAAACCTCTCATAAACAATATCTCTAAAACACACATAACCAATTCCATAGACTTCATACAAAAAATACGTAATTTAAATCCTTGCACACACAACTTTTACAGTTTTGATGTCACCTCATTATTCACTTCTGTCCCAGTCCATACAACCCTCAATATGCTAGAACAACACATTCTTAATAACAACATACAGCTCTCATATCCTCTTCCACTTCTACTAAACTTAATACATCTCTCTTTAGAACATAGTTTTTTCCAATTCCAAAATTCATTCTTCCTACAAAAAAACGGACTCAGCATGGGATCCCCTTTGTCACCTACTCTAAGCAATATATACATGGAACTCACAGAACTCTACCATATCCTTCCTCTTCCTGAACTCCAAAATTCCAACTGGCACCGCTATGTTGATGACATTTTCGTATCCTTACCACACAACATAGACCCCACCAACATATTACAACACATTAATAACATACATCCTTCCATCCAATATACATTAGAATACCCTCACAACTCCACACTTCCTTTCTTAGACACACTAATCTCTTGGCACAACTCTTTCAACCTCAGCTTTTCTGTATACCGAAAACCTACCTCCAATCCCTCTTACATACACTGGTTCTCCTCGCATTCCACTTCCATAAAAATAGCCACCCTCACTGCACTATACATTAGAGCCCTCAGAATCTGCTCTCCCATCAATCTTAACAAAGAGAATAATCTTATCCGAAATACGTTCACCAAACTACAATATCCTACATACATCATCAATAAAGCTTACAAAAAAGCAAGATCAAAATACTATAATAACAATACCATTCCCCCCCAACTAACAATCCTCAAAACACCTCCTACCTTCCCATTCCTCTAAAAAATACACAAAACCTTAAAAAAATACATACCCCAAAACATCACACTCACTTCCACCAATGCTCTCCCTTTAAAAAAACTCTTCCATCCACCAAAACCACCCCCCGAACCTCTACAATGTATATACACCATACCTTGCAACCATTGCACAAAAACATACATAGGCGAAACAAACAACTTCACCAGAAGAAAAAGTCAACACTCAGATGATCTAGAAAAAGACACTCAAAATTCTTCACTAACCACACACAGATCACAATTCAACCACTCTATCAACATCAATTCCATGCAAAATCTAATCAACATCTCCAACCATCAAAAAAGAAAATTAATTGAAACCTATTGCATACACAATTTCAATAATTTCAATAATATGCAAGGTGAACATAAATTAGACTATTTGCAACACAAGCTTTTAAAATTTCATTCTCCAACCATCAAAAAAATTGAACAACTATATTATGAAAGACATCCTCAAAATATAACCCCCTCATCTTAATCTTCTTTCTCTCCCCCCCTCCCCCTCCCCCTATATCCTTACAATAAGTAATTGCTATATCGTACCCCAATTCAGAACAAGTTCATAATTTTTCCTAAGTTATTTTTCGAATACACATAATATAAA
>JABUQX010037870.1:47500-50124 GCA_015478945.1 Trachelipus rathkii
AATAGTATAAATAGAGAAAGACCATGTGAGAGGCAATATATGAGAATCTACGAAATATAAATATATATAAAATATTATAATATAAATAATATATATATATATAGTATATAATATATATATATAATATAATAAATCATATATATAATATAAAGTTTAAAATATATAGTAATAAATAAAGGATATATATAATAGAAAATAGAAAAATAATAGTAGGGGATATATAATAAAAAAAAGAAAAAAGTAAATATAAACAAAAATAGTAAGAAAAATATAATAGTAAATAGAAAGATAGAGATAGAAGTAAAGAGTATAAAAGAAAAGGATAAGTAAAGATAGTAAATGAATCGTTAAAAGGTTTTTACATTTTAAAAAGTGACAAAAAAACAAAGAGCATAGGAGAAAGATAAAAGAAAAACAATAGAATTGAAAGGATAAAATCTGCTAAAGTTGTTAGTGATAGAATGGAAGACGAATAAGGGCGTACTTTTAAAAGTAAACAAAAGCTATTACGACATGCTTAGTGAAGCAGTTATGAATACTACTCACGACTCAATATAAATACCAAAGAAGAACCTAAAGCAAAGCTATATCTCAGATAGTAGTGAGACACAAGTAAAGCAACTCAAAACGTACTAATAGAATAAAGAGAATAATAAGAAAAGCATAACAAATGAATAGAAAAGCGTGGCATATAAGATACTCCGTATGAAATAAGTACTACAAAGGGCCAATATCAGTAAGAATTAATACCAGTATAGTTAACAATCACATAGAATAGATGAGTATATTGAGGGTGATTAAAAAGGCTGACGAAGTATATATATATATATATATATATATATACTATATATATATATAGGCTATAGCTTCAATACTGTTCGACCAATTGTAAATAGACCCTTATAGTGATAAATCAGTCGTAATAAGGAACCAAGAAAACCCCGTGAACCAGAGAAAAGAAGGAAGAAATATATATATAAGATATATAAGTATATAGATTTAATAAATTATATATAAGATTAAGTATATATATAAGGAGATATATATAAGATATATATATAGGATAATTAGAGAATATAGATATAGATATGAATATTATAATAATATATTAGATATATATATATATATTAATAAATATATAAAAAATAAAAATAATAATATATATAATATATATATATATATAGATTTATATATAAAAGATATAGATAAATAATAGATATAAATATTATATATAATATATATATATATAAGAAGAATATATATATTATAGATAAAATATATATAATTATATAAAATATTATTAAGATATATATAATATGAAATATATAGATAAATATATGAATATATTAATATAAATTATATATAATAATAGTAATTAGAATATATATATATATATCAAGTATGACTCATACACATGACAGTAGCTACTCGTGTTAGGCCAAGCATTACTACTTATTAAAGAATTATTCAGACGAAATTTGAATGAACAAGATTTAGCATAAATAATATAAGATATAATCACATACTGAAATAGTAAGGCACTAAAAGTTTTTCCATGTGTGACTAGTGTAGATATATCGTAACACTTGTAATTGGCTATGGAGGTATAGTTTTAAGATAATGAGCCAAATGTATTTGAGTTGTGATGCGAAGTTGCTGTACAAAATTCTAACGTATGATTGATTTCTATTTATTAATAATCTTGAGAATTGTTCTATTTATTATATTCTTTTTTCGGAGAAAATCTGTGATGGGAAAGAATTTTTATTATTATTTCTTCCTGCGGCGATTAATGTTCAAATTAGTTAAGTAGAGCAGGCATTAAATTTATCGTGTTGAGTCATTTTGACCACAGCGTCCAAGGAGACACATAAACGCATGAGCTTATTTTGTAAGCCAATTTTTATATACCTTTGATACCTTTGCCTTGACCTTTTGACGATTACCTTTTTTTAAAATCGACAAACCCTTCCGCAGTCTTCATTGGAGTCATTTTTGGCTCACGGTATTTTTTGGCAATGAGAACCCTAATTTTATGAGAACCCTAATTTATTGGGAACCCTAAATAATTTGGCAGCCCTAGATTTGTTTAAGAACCCTAATTATGATTTTGGCCGAACCCGTAATTTTTTCGCAAAACCCTTAATTAATTCTGCAAACAACTTCGAAGAAGGGTTGCCGCCAAACGGTTGTTCGTCAAGCAAACCGTTGTACATGTCCCACTACCTATAATATTTTTCGGACCAAACCTTTGTCATTCCCATGGGATCAAATTTTTGGCCGACCGATAAATGATTAGCTACCCTTTACGAAGAAAGGGTGCGACCAAACGTATTTGCGAAGAGAATAGTCAGCAAGCGTTATACGATATTACGCACCCGACTATTTTACTGTCGCCCTAATGATATTTCAACCGTGGCATAGATTGACCCACGAAGGATAAAATTTTTGATCGATCCAATTTAGGGGCTTAGCCCTTTTTGATGCGTAATACACTTGTTTGACCACATGATATTTTCGAACCAACCCTTTGTCTTCTCAATGGCCATTTTGCGAACCACGAAAAGTATTGATAGGCTACACCTTATGGTTACTTCCAATGTGTCAATTTATGTACCCGACGG
>JABUQX010037871.1:0-5000 GCA_015478945.1 Trachelipus rathkii
AGTAATGTGTAGGTTAATAGAGGTTGTTATTTTTCTCTCCCATAATTAACTTCAGCTGATTATGGTTTTGATGTTTTAAAATGATAGAGTAAGTTACTTATTCGCTGTTTCTGTCGACAGGTTAATACTGTTTCGGTCCAGTTTAAAGCTGAGCTTTGTTTAAAGTATTCTGTAAGCATCTTCTTGCAGACATATACAAAGTAATTCATTTGGACTCACGAAAATACGCTTGGTATTATAACTGCGATACTTTACACATTGAAAATTAAATCACGGCTTTCTTTTTTAAGAATGAACCTCTACCGGGATTGATTTCCCATTGACATGTCTTGTATTGAGGTTAATAATGTTAAGGTGTAAACATGATATACCTTAGTGAAAATAGTAATACTTTAATTACAATCAGAGAATTGTGAGCTTAAAGCCAAAAAGAGTATGATTTTAAAATGAGTTTGGCTCTAAAAGATAATAAAACACAATTTATCCATCAGAGGTAAGGCATCAGGATAGAAAAAACAAAAAGCGATAAAAATAAATTCTGGACCAATCAATACGAGGTTCATATAGAGATAAGGATGTATCGTCATCACAAGAAGGTAAACATTTTCCTTCTTACCCTATCAAAGGATCTTACCAGATCCAGCATGTTTACACCTCAGTTTTCGTTGAATATATTTAATTTTGACCTGTATTAAGGCCTAAATCGCCCCGGGGTACAAAAAAGGATTATCTATAATTTTAGGGATAAAGGTGTTATTTAAACCCATTGTTTACCAGAAAGAGGTCAATTTCGTATCTGTAAGGAGCGGGTTTTTGTGTTTTCTCGTGTTGGATTGACATGTACATAGATAATTAATAATAATAATATTAAGAAATCGATTATTTAAAAAACTTTGAATATTTTTAGTTAACATCGAGCGAATAAATAAATGTGTGAATAATTGTTTTTTTAAATAAAACTGTAGAATGATTGTTAAATAGAAAATGTTATGTTAGCAGAGAAGAACTTTTTTGTTATTTTTATACTATTACATGGCTAAAGATGATGTAAAGCAGAATCAATAGAAAACACGTGGCATAGCGTGTGTAGAGGGGTGCTAGGGCTGGCCTTCTGTTTTTCTGATTTATTGCTTTATAGGTCGTAAAAGATAGTGTTTTTAATTAAAATTGCACAAAATTCTGTAAAATTACTTTCAAACTTGATAGTTATATAATTTATAAACAAAAAAGTATAACAGTTTAATAATATTCTTTGTTCAAAGATAATGTATTGATTATATTATAGAATTTTAAGAACTGGTTGAAATATTTAGTTATATTTTGAATGATAATATAAATGTACGTGTTTAAATTAAAAATAAAATTGTTTAATAAAAAAACTTAATGTGTATGTGTGTGTGTTGTGTGTGTTGTGTTGTGTGTGTGTATGTGTGGTTAGTAATCTGTGTGTGAGTGTGAAGGTAAAATTCTGTGAGTGTTAAGTAAATTCTGTGTGTTGAGTAGTAAGTAAATCTGTTGGTGAAGTAAATTATCTGCGTGGTGTAAGTAAATCTGTGTGGTATAATGTAAGTGTGTGCTGGTGTGGTGGTGTGTGTGTTGTGTGTGTGTGTGTGTGTGTTAAAAATGATAATAGAAAAATAGGCTGAAGTAAATAAATAGAAATATAATTTTAAAAGGAACAAGTAGATTTGAAAGAAAGAAAAGAATTGAAAAAAATAAAAAAATAACATAAAAGAGATAAAAATAAAAAGTATTAAACAAATAATAAAATAAAAGAAACATGATGTTAATAAATATTGAGTAAAACCGTATGAAAGTGTAGTTATTAGTAAGAAAATAGTTAAAGAGTAAAACAATGAGTAAAGCAGTAAAACATATGAGTAAAAGCAGTAAAACAGTTAAGAGATAAAAATATGAGTTAAGCAGTAAAACAGTAAAAAAAAGCATACTAACCCTTAGTTGCTATGTTAGAACATCTCTAATTGATTTACTGAGATTTTACAAGGTAGTGTGTAGATACTACACATATTGCAGCGTGAGAAGCGAGTAAAGCAGTGAGTTAAAGCAGTGTAAGAGCAGAAAGATTAGAGCAGTAAAGCTAAACAAAAGCATCTAATCACCCTTGGTGCAGGTAACACATTTTGATTTACTGATTTCAGGCTTTAAGTATTAATGTTAATAAAATTTGTGAGTTAACCCTTTCGACTCTGGACATTATGTCCACAAGAATAGAAATTTCTTTTGGGACAAAATTACACAAAAAAATAGTATTATAAAGGCTTACAAGCATTAGAGTTGAAGTCACATACGATTTGAACGATATTTGAAAAAAAATTATCGCACCTACTACAGGTAGAATGTACTTGTTTCTGCAAAAGTCAACAAATGTAATGCTTGAAGTAAGTTTTTAATTGCTTTTTATTTAGTGTTTTTTCATGAATATACTAAAATCATGTGTGTAACATGTGTTTTAATGTTTGCCAAAGTTGTAATAATAAGAATTTATAAAATTGTTATTTTAGGATATAGCTAAAAAATACTTCATGGTACTATATTGTCCCTTCCGCGTTTATTCCTGGGATATAATTGTCCCTGTCGCCCAGTATAAATTAACATTGCAGTAATTTTTTTTTAAATTCGGCATGTAAAAATAGCAATAAACACCTTCTACGACCAACTATTATATATATATTTAATATATATATATATATTTATATATTATGATATATAATATATATATATATAATATATACTATATACTACTATATATATATATAGTATATATATATTAATATATGTGCACTCTATATTCTCGATAAAAATAGACCAGCAAGATACAGCAAAATTTCATCACTATTGGAAGAATATGAAGAGTTTTCATCAGACGACTATTTATCAGGGGAATCTGAAAATGAGTCGAGCTCACAGGAAGATGAAGACAGTGATGTTGAAGATGAAGCATCTGCACTCTACAGTATTGGAAAATGAGTCAGAGTGGTCTGAAGTTAATTCATCTTTGGTTCCAAAATTTACAATTCCTAACAAAATAAATGGGTTTGTACTTGCTGATATCAACAGGTCATCAACTGTTTTGGATATATTTTTGAATTCCTAGAAGTTTGGTTAATTCATTTCACAGTGAAAATAATGAGCGGTTTAAAATTATATTGGAAGAAAAAGACTTTTCAGTTTCTCCAACTAGCGTTGGAGAAATAATGATTATTTTGAGGATTTCAATTATAATGGGTTATGTCAGACTGCCAAAAATGGAATTGTATTGGTCTCTGAAGCAATCAGTAGGTAATATTGTTATCAAAAATGCAATGTCAATGAATATAGCAAGATTGCTTCTGTCAAAGTTATATTTCAACTGCTCTCAAAAACATGCATGGGTAATTTATAATGATATACATTATAAAAAAAAACTCCATTTTCAACATAACTAATTGATTTAGGAGAAGAGCTTATTGAGAAAGGGAAATCTGAGGCAGACATTAGTAGAAAGAGAAGCTTTGGGAGACCCTCAGAAAAATGTAAGTTTATGAAGCATGTTGGAAGCAATTTCCCAATAGAAGAAGAAACGAGGAGATGTGTTAGATGTGAACAAAGAAAAATAGAAAAAAGGACAAAGACAATTTACCGAGAATGCCAGGTTGCTTTATGTAAAAAATCCTTTATTATCTATAATATACAAATATATATATTATATATATATATATATATATATATATATTATATATATATATATAATTATAATATATACTAATATAATATTATATAATATATATATATATGATATATATATACTAATATATATATATATATAAGTATTATATATATATATATAAAGATAAGTAAGTATTTTCAAATGTCATAGTATAAAGTTAGGTTTTTCAAAATGTCTAAATTAAATTAATCTATATACTAGTTATTATAGATTTTTTTGTGAGGATTAATTTTTTTATTTGAATAAAATTTGAGCGAACTTTGTTTTAGAACCTTCTTATGAAAAGTAAGTGTAAAAATTGATAATAGTTCATTCACAAAGTATTTTGATATGGAAGTAAATAGCACTAAAGGGACACTTTAGTCCCACATAATAGTGCTAGTGGGACACTTTAGTCCCACTTTATAGTGCTAGTGGGACATATATGTCCCATCAAAAATTTTAATGATAGGATGAAACCACGAATTTGGGGAAAACATATGTTTATATACTCATCAAAAGATGCAGGAAAACCATTGTTCAAAGTTCTCAACTCAATCTGCAAAGTCGCGTGAAAGGGTTTAAGCATAAAACATATGAGATAAGAGCAGTAAACATGAGTTAGCATAAAAAAGTAAACAAATCATACTAATCCCTTTGTTGTTAGGTAACACCTCTATTGATTTACTGATTTACAGCTTTAAGATATGTAAAGTTTATGTTTTTAATAAAATTTCGTACAATTGTAGTAAAATAAATGATTATATACAGACAACTCTGGATTTTTTGCTTTAGATATACAATTATTTTAAAAATTTAATAAATTGAAAAGTATTAAGTAAAAAGTATATAAGTAAAAATATGTTATATATTTTGTTAAATAAGTCTGTAATGAGTTACAGTTTTAGGTTCGCGAAAATGTTTAAAATAAAAATGTTTAAAGATGAATAAAATGATGACATCATATTAATTATTTTTTCATCGTGCGGGGAAATTTGCGCTGCGGGCGACGTCGGCGGATACGCGGAATATTGCGCATGCGGCGCACGACGCGGGCGGGAAACGCAGGAAATATTGCGCCTGCGGCGCACGCGCGCGGGAACGCGAAATATTGCGCCCGCGGGCGCACGCGGCGGCGGTTTCCGCGGAGGGGCTACCTGCGGACGCGAACTCTGAAACGTTTGCGGTCACTGTATCAATGTGTATGCTCTTTGATTAATATATATCTGTCATGCTATAAGTGTTAGAAAAAAACTAACTCATAGTAGGAGCATTCTAGCAACTTGTATAGATT
>JABUQX010037871.1:10000-22760 GCA_015478945.1 Trachelipus rathkii
TACTCATTTTCATTAAAGCCTACGGTGAAGCACAAAAAAAAAAAATTTCTTTTTCAATTTTGTTAATATTATTAAATTATATTTGAAAATTTCAATAAAGCTTCTCTTTTTTTTTTTGGTTTCGTAAATTCATATCTTAAAAAGCCATGTTCAGTTTCAACTTTACGAAAGCTTAATTATTTTCCGCTATGGTTTATACTTTTAAGGTCTATATTATAAGTATAATTATATAATATTATATATATTAATATATTATATAATAATATAATATATAATATATATATATATAATATATATAATATATATATATATATATATATATAATATAATTTACATTTATATATTATATATATATATTTTATATATATTATATTATATTATATATATATATTATAGTATATATATAGTATATATATATATATTTATATATAATATATATATATAGTATATATATAATATATATATAATATATATATATATATATATTATAATAATAATAAATAATAAAAATAAATAATAATAATAAATAATAATAATAATAATAATAATAATAATAATAATAATAATAATAATAATATGATAATAATACATTATTATGCTGATGACTCAATTCTTCATCCTTCTACTTCTTTTACATCCAGAGTTAAATCTCATCTACAGCTTTCAGATTCAATTCATTCCGATCTGGATTGGATTTTTCGGTGGTATCACCGCAATCTTGTGAAATTTAACTCTTTAAAAATTCAACTCCTTCGTATCTCACTCTCAAAAATTACCTCTCAACTTTCCTATCTTCTTCGATAGCTTTAAAGGTAACAGGTTTCATGAAAATATTTTAATTACAAAGATACAACACCCTTCGGGTTCATACTTATAAAGAAAAAGATTGTTTACTCATTCTCTTATATTATTTATAATATAATTAATGGGTGGACGCACTATCGATTTCAGAGGAAAAAAAAACTAAAATTGAAATAACTTTTGAACCATTAACAAATGACTAAATACATATGCAGAGTAAATGTAATTGCAAATGACCTCCCCCATGCCTCCACCAAGCTTGATCGTCTTGTTTTGGAACACTGTATATTTATACAAGAGAAATGGAATACCCTGCAATCAAATTTGTAATGACCCCCGGTCTTGGTTTTATTATTCACCATGTGCGGTACCTACTCTGTTTGGCCTAGCCCAGAGTGGCAGGGGGAATACCGTGTAATGCTAATGCTTGGGACAGTAAAGTATTCTCGGATGCTTCTTTTGTCTCGTCGTGGCGAAGTGGTCAAACACTTGCACGCTCATCTGCTAGGGTCCAAGATCGAATCCCAGCATGATGAAAATACATCAGGGGTATTTATCTATATATTATATATATATATATATATTACTATATATATATATATATATAATATATATATATATATATATATAAATATTATATTTATATATTCATATATATTATATATATAATATTATTATAATAGTATATATATATATATATATATTATATATATATAATATATATATATATATATATATATAAAATATACTTATATATAATATATATAATATATATATAATATATATATATATATATATATATATAATAATTATATATATATATTTTTATATATATATATATATATTATAATATAATATATTATATATAATATAATATATATATTTCCTTCTGCCCCGAACTCTTTATCCTAGAGCAATCTAGAAACATTTCTTTGCGCAAGGTTTCTGATGCCAATCTTGATTTTATATCACTCTTCACCATTGCATCGAACTCGTTTCTACGAGCTCTCTAGAAGATCGTGTTTCTAGGCGCAAAGATTCCAATGCTGTGGTCAGGAGTTCTTCAAAGCAAGCAAAGTTTTAAGGACAGGGTTGCTATCCTTGTCGACCTAGAACTATGGAAGAAAGAAAGTTTCGATATGTCCGACTGGTCTTGATATCTCATTCTGTCTTACATATATACATCAAAACTTCACTTAGATACTGCAGTACTTATCTATCTATCATTGTTAAATTTAAAATTATGTCTTTGTTATTATTTGGCGAAAAGAACTAATTTATTTATTTGTTTTGGGCTCTTTTCATTCAAATTGAACTTCTTTTGGTTAACTATCAAATTTGTATATTATGGGGTATCTTTAAGGTGGTGGTCCAAGTAGTATATATATATTATGAGGCATTTGATTATAATTATTGAGTTTGGTGGTATGTTGTATTATATAATATATATATATGTGATTATGATATAATATATATATATAATATATATATATATATAGGTATATATATATATATATTATGAAAAACAAAAAGCATGACATATTTTTTATTAATATAGAGTTATTTATTTATACATACAATAATTTATATTACGGGTATGATTTTAAATTGATGCGTGGAACCTGACCTAAATTTATAGTTTCGGACCCCAAAACCGATATTTAGGGCACTTTTAAAGACATTTTTCATAGCAACATCATGACGCTTATTTAAATTTACATTTATTCGTTGAATAATTAATCTTTCCTTGTTATGTTTAATTAAATGAGTAAAGAATTTAATGAATTGAAAATGATTTTTAATGTTGCTATCAATTGAAACTCGTGAAGCACGCTTTTGAAGGTCAAAGCTTCCTCTTTAAAATAAGGTTATTACATTTCAATTTCAAATTACTGCATGCACAAAGGAGAGAAAAATTCGAATAAGTTTGTTTTGGTGTAAAATGTTCAGAATTTAAAGGTGCAAAGTGCAAGGAGGCACAGTGCCTATCTGTGGTGATCTTTTAGATTGGAAAAACACACCTGAGGGAATGTCTCTTCTATTCGTCAGTTCCTTTTTTCTGTTTAAAAGGACGGAAAATATTCCTAAGATTAAAACACACTTGCTGCAGACTTCATGAAACCACTCATTTTTTCTATTATTATAAATTCTAAGTTTCAGGAAAAGCAAAAAAAAAATGTTTTTTAATATATTAAATATATATATATATATAATATAATATTATATATATATATTATATATTATTAGTATATATATATTTTATATATATATATATATATATATATTATATATAATAATAATATATATATTGTGTGTGTGTTTGTGTGATGCTGAGTACTTTCTTCTTCTCTTCTTCTTCTTTTTCTTACTCCTCCTCCTCCTCCCTTCATGAGTAGTATTTGAATGTTCTCTTGAAGAAGCTCTCATGTAGTAGATATTAAACTTCTTGGTTTGAATTTTTACTGATTATATATTTATTATAATCACATTCGAACTTTATTCAAGAAATTATGAAATGTTTAGTTTTAAGATAAAATTAAATTAAAAAAAATGCCTATAAGCCTAAACTGTTGTTTTTAGGTTCGAGCGAGGGGATTCCCTCAATGAAATAACTTTTGGAGGGATGAAAATCCGAATTTTGAGCGAACTAATTGTGGACAAAAATCTAATTATAGTAAACAAAAATAGTAAAAATAGAACTTCAAATCTAATAGTTAACAGACATAATACTTAACTATATAGTCACAAATATTATATTTAACATAAATCAAAGCTATAATTTATAATTTAAGCATGGAGAAAGTATTTTTAGATACAAAAGGTTTACATAATTTCTTTGATTTCACGTTTTCTGTAACTTTAATTTAGAAAAATTTAACATATTTTATGGATCACTTTTCAAAACATTTATTCTTTTTGAAACACAATTTAAATCCTTATATTTATAAACTAAATTAGGTTTTTGACTTTAAATTAATTGCACTTTAATGCAAAGCAAAGACCGATCGATGTTATCAATGCTAAAGTTCTATTGTACAGGTAATTAGATGGTCTTCATGGAAGGCGAATCATCATCCGATTGAGAAACCATCTGTGAAGGCGAATTACCAGCCGGTAAAGGAACCACATGGGAAGTCGATCTCCCAGCTGATAGAGGAACCATCTGTGAAGTCGATCTACCAGTCGGTAGAGGAACCATCTGATAAGGCGATTTACCACCTGGATGTGGAAACTCCTCGAAGAGATATGAAACTGTGATTGTTGATCTTCTCTGGTGGCGATTTTGCAAGAAATTAATGATTCGAAAAGGAAGAATACAAGCGTAAATGAAGATAAGACAGTGAAAGGGTAAGAATGGAGTCTTCCATTGGTGTATAAGTCATATACATATTGAAATTGATCTCTTCTCATTCTTCCAAATAACTGTATATATATATGTATATTATATATATATATATAGTATATAGTACTTAGAAGTAGTAGTAATATGATATATATATATGTATATAGTAAAATAGTATCAAAGTATATAAATAGAGAGGAATGTAATATATATCTATAGTAATATAAACATTAAATTTAAATATATAATTTATAGTATATATATAATATATATATATAGAGTATATAATACTATATATGAAGTATACGTATAGTATATATATTATATCGTATCGTAGCGTAGTATTTTGGCTGGCATTGTATTCGTTTACGTACTACAACATATATGAACTGATGAAGGAGTCACCTTTTCAGGTTATCTCATACCATAACAGTAGCAGTGGTATGAGTGTCAATTGGGTTTGTTTATGTCTATAATCTGTATTGAATTATTGTTCTTTCTTCTATTAGACATCCAGAGATGAAGCAAGACCAAATGAAGTTCATCCTGAAGTAATCTGTGAGTGTTGTCGTACATGGAATAGTTAGTTATCTAGTGTATGTACATTCTGTTAATATTCGAGGTTGGAGATTCTACGTATTTGCACTGATGACTAATAGTGTGCTGTCTCATCGATCTGGCGTGCGTGCTTTCAGTTCTTCGTTATTTATATCATCATAAAAATTCGTTACAGTAGTAAAGTGTCGTCGGAAATATCTTGTCATATGGTCTCATGAGTGATTGTATAATTTGTTGATTGAGTCTATATTAATAATTTATATATATAGGATTTATCGAATGTGTATTTATAAGTATATATTTGTAGTATTGGTAGTGATATGCTCTAAGTTATATATATATATTACTATTATAACGTTAGTTGTGATTAGTGTTTATCGTTATATTATACTAATAGTAGTATAGTATAGTATTATTCATATCTGGTAAAAGAGACAGGAGAGTGATTGGTATTTAGTATATAATCTATAGGTATATATATAATAGTGATTAATAGTATTAGTAGTAGTTTATATTATAGTATATATATAGTAGATTATATATATATTAAATGTATATAGTATTATATATATATTAGGTAGCATTATAGTATATTGTATGTATGTAGGTATATATGTATATATATGTTTAGTTATCTATATACTACTAATATTATAGGGTGTTATAGTGTATTTATGTTTAGTTTATTATTAGTTAGCTGTTACGGTATTATATTTATGTATATTATTATTTTGTATTTTTAGTTGGTTTGCTTATTTATTACTTATTTATTTTTTTATTGATGTATTTTTTTTTTTTACTATTGTTTTTTTGGGTGGTCGATTTATTAAGAAAATAATATATACTGCTAATAATTATATAAAGTTAATGGAATATATTTATGGTTCTTTGTGCCGGTGTTTGTCAGAGGTCAAGAAATAAAATGTTGATGATATTAGTTTAATTAGTTAATATATACTTTAAGTTATTTATTAATATTATGATGTTTAAAATATTCAATTATTAATTAATTGTAATATATTTAATAATATTACTTTTAATAATATGGATGTAATATTTGTATATTATATATTTAATTATATTATTTTATTATCATATTGGTTAGGTTATTATATATTTTGATAATATGGTTATTATATTATTAGAGTTAAATTAATCATTAGAAAAATATTGTTGTATTATTAATTTAGTTATATATATATTATATTATATATATATATAAATATACATTGCTTTTTACCGCAATTTAATTTTTTACCACTAAATTAAAGAACTTTACGGAAAGTAATAGAATTGCCTCCTCTGGGTCGAACCACCACGTGTTTCGACTGAGAACGACATACTCGGACGCTCTACCACTGAGCATGCTCTAAACCTAATAAAATCGCTATGACGATAGCCGCGTTCGCTTAAAGCTGGTTTCCTGAAACAAATTTTTTTGCCTTTGTGGGTGGCTCAGTGGGTAGAGCGTCGAGTATTGTCGTTTCTCAGTCGGCAACACGCGTGTTTCGAATCCCCTAGAGGAGCAATTTCTTTACCTTCCGTAGAAGTTTTGTATTAAGTGTATCACTATATAACTAGTATTAATATTATATTATATATATAATATATATATAGATATTATATATAATATATATTATATACATATGTATATATTATGTATATAAATTATTAATTTTATATAATTATTGCTGAATAATAATATATTATATTAAATTGATTATTATAACTAATATATTTTAATATATATTAATATAATTATTATTAACATAATATATAGTTAACATATTAATATAATATTAATATATATGTATATGAATTTTAAATATATATGTTAAATCTTACTGGATCATAGTGACCCAAGTTAAATTTCCGTCGCACTTTACTTGTGCGAATTTCAATATATATGATATATAATAGTATATAATAAATCATATAATTATATATTATATAGTATATAAACGTATTATATATATATATACTATATATATATATATATATATAGTATATTATAATATTATCATATTATATGATAGGTATATATATAATATAATAGTAGTATATATATATATTATAACGAGATTATATAATTATATATATATATATATGATATATAATTGATAATGTATTCATATATATATATGTATATATAATTTTTTATATATATTATATAGTTGTTATATAATATATATAGATATTATATGTTAATATATATAGTATTATATATATATATTAGCCCAGCTCGAGGTAGAGCACTCGCCTAGCAAGCGAGAGGGCCAAGGTTCGAGGACTGGTGAGCGAGAGAAGTGGCTATTCCTCTACTAACTGCTACTTCGTCCTCACTCAGGACGGTTTAATGAGTAATTGTAGCGTGACCTTTGCAACTAGTGGAAACTTCCCGCGCAATCCGGATAGGGTCCGTGGCCGGACCACGGGATGTAGCCGTTAGGCCCGTTGATACCTCAAGGGACCATTCTCGATGGGGTCCCACTGACGGTCGTGAGACCTTCCTGGGGAGGACATTGGTATATATATATAGTATATAGTATATAATATATACTATATATTATATATAGTATATATATATATAATATATAATAAGTATATATATATTATATTTGTACTATATATTACATATATATATTTTAATATATCATATTATATATTTGGCAAAAAACCCACATTTTTTGAAAAAGTACATTTAGCCATTGTAGCTTCATCATCTAGCATCTCCTCTCTGCGGAAAATAATTTAATTTCTCCATTTTCCATTCATCAGCCATTCCTTCTAGCTATAATTCATCTTGATTGTTTGTTTGTCAATTTTGTTAAGTTATTATAAGTTTGTTTATAAGTAATTCCAAAGACTCTGGGTAACGGATGAAAAATAGGAAAGAATGGACTGAAGTTCTGAATTCTAAGGCACAAGCAAAGTAAAATATAAATATTATCAGTATCCAATTAGCAATAAAATTGAAAGAATAAGAAAGTGAGGATCGGAAAAATCTTGTAAGCGCTTGTCCATATTCCTGGCAACATAGTGAATCAATGCTAATAGCAACCGTGAATAGTATGATCTTACAGATGAGAAGAAAGAATTCATCTAATTTCGATGGCTGCAAGACACAACAATGAAACCATGGTTATCTGTATCTGCCACATCATTGAGCATAAAGAAATTGTCTAAATATACAATTAAAATGGCAACTGCTCAAAAAATATTTCTTGATTGATAAAAGAAAGATCAGTTTGTTTTATGCTAACAAGCGTCTCATTTTTTAAGGTGCTGAATTGAAGTATTTTGTTGAAATGATACAAACCTTAGACCTGGTACTCCTCATCATCTCGAAGAAATCTAGCAGGTCATTTGACACGGCTCTATATAATATATATATATATATTAATATATAGTTAATTATATTATATATATAAGTATATATTATATATATATATATATTATAATATGTATATATATGAATTTATATTATAATATGATATATAATATTATATATACTAGTATTATATATATATATACATATATATATAATTATATTTATATAATATATATAATAGTATATTATATTATATGTTATGTATATTTAGTATATAATAGTATATATAATTATATATATATATATATATATATATCTGATGATATTATATATATATAATATATTATGATATGGTATATTTATATACATATATACTTATAGTATATAGTATAATATATAGTTATAATTAATATATATATAAATATATATAATACTATATATATATATATAGTATATATAATATATCGTTAGTATATAGTAATAATATATATATATATTTATATAGTAGTATATATTATACTATATATATAGTATATAGTAGTGAAGTATATGAAAAAAGCAAATACCAAAATAGTGTTTTTTTTTCAAGTGGATTTAATTTGAAAAATAATTGGAAATATATATATATATTAGTAGTATAGTATTATAGTATAGTATATATATATATATATATATATATAATATATATAATATCTATAATATTTTATATAATACTATATAATATATATATTTATAAGTATTCCTTTCAACAAATGAATTAAAATGACTTATAAACTTTAAACATAAAATGTAGATAATTCTAATATTGTTCATTTTTGTTTTACTACTTTTACCGATAGAATTTTCTGAAAAAAATTGAAAAAACCAAGTGGGCAAGCGGGTGTTTTTCAAGTGTTTTTTTTAAAAAACAATGGGTGGGTTTTTTTCGGGTCGGCCCACTCATATGCAACCCTGTATATGCGATCAATATTCCGCCTTAACCTCCATATGAGCATATCGTTGTAAGGAATTCGAACACATTTCATAAATTTTTTTTGAATGCTGAAAATCAAATTGAAACTTTACTTATTTTTAAAGCCCCGGCACACTCTAAAAATATTTAAAAAAAAAGTTTTAGAATCTATGTAAACTAAGTAAACTCAACATAACGTTTACTTAACATATATATAATGTTTTTGTTTTCCTTATATTATAATTTATTTCACTCAATATATTTTAAAAACAAAGAAACGCATGTGATCTGTGAAGAATCTTTCATACATTTATTCATTAGTAGATTTAAAAAAAATTGTCTCTGGAGCTTAACTGGAGAGCTTAGATAATGCGGCAGTCGAGGGCGGGAGATTTTATATTTTATAGTTTTATCATATTTATATTTATATTGTTGTGGTTATATTGTATATATATATGAATATTTATATGGGCTAGTTATATTATATGGTACTATATATAATAATCAGTTGTTTATATATATATTAAGTATCTATATAGTGTATTATAATATATATATAGTATATATATAGTAATATATATATATATAGGATATATATCTATATATATTCATTATATAATAGGACCTTGGACCTTTGTACTGACTGAAAGAATTTTCAATCGAAAGTTTTTACACTCTTCGGTATTAACTGCTTTAACAAATAAGAATTTAATTTATTTGGATAATAAAACAACAATTTCCTTTTTTTGTGCTTCACCGTTTTTTTAAAGTTTTTAATATAGTTTATGCATACATTAAATATATTATATACGTATATATAATATATATATATATAATATATTATATATATATATTATATATATAATATATATATATATAATATAAGTATAGATATATATATAATTATATATATATATAATTAATTGAGTAGTAATTGCAATCTTTTTGCTCTATGATAGCCACAAATCCATATTACTCAAAAAGGCAACACTACCGGGAAAAGGAATACATTGCTGGGAAGCTGGTCTAATTTTTATCAGCAACAATCAACTTCTGACGATCACCATTAACAAAAAGTAAATGCAGTAAGCATTTTAAAAATAAATATCGACAGTGAACGCGTTCCTTTCGGTCTTTTCTTAGTTTTTATAATGTGCGTTAATATGAATACCAGGAACCGAGTGGATGAAAGGGGGAAATTATGAAGAAATAAACAAGCACAGAGGCATCTATTTTATAGGAAATAGAGATTATTCATGTCATATTGAATGGAGGTACAGCACCAGCGATTTATATAGTATATATATATAGTAATTACTATGTAGTAGATAATTATATGATTATAATTAAATATAATAGTATATATATTAGTATATATATATATATAAGTATATTATTACTAAATCATTGCGCTCGTGAAACAGAAACGCTCTAATTTAAAGCAGACAATCATAATATATATATATATATATATGATATATGATTTATAATATAGATAATCTAAAACTACAGAATTTATATACAGTATATATGCTCATCGTGAAAATGTTAAACAACCGAGACTATATGATGGGAAGGTTGAAAATGGGTTCATCACTGAAAGTTTTAACTGCGATATGATGGGTGCTGTTTGCTCGAGTGATTTTACCATTTCTTATTTGCACTCGTAACTCTCTGTGACAGTGACGAAACAATTTAATTTACCAATATACAAACTTTTAAGCTGTAAACTCGTTTCTAAAAAGCGCTAATACATGGGATGGATTTTATAAAGGGTTAGTGAAAATGAAGCTAACTGCGAGTTGTCAAGTAAGTAAAATAATTTATGAAATTAAAAAAATCACTAATGCATGGTCTCGAACTAATTCCTGGTTATAGCGCAAAAAAAGAATTGGGATTCACCAACTTTTTGGGTTGCAGTACTGAATGTTATTGAAGTGAGATTGACTTTTTAATTTTATTTTTTATTATTATTGTCATTCTTCCTCTGAATTAAAACAGATGCTGCCTGATATTAATGTGCTCTTTTCTTTTTTAACTGAGTTTTGATATTTATGGCTACTGCCTCCGTGGAAGTCCTTCAAAGAAGAAACTTTGCCTCCATTAGTCCGGTGGTCCTGCATTTTCGTAGCAACGGGTGTTTATTGAGTTTCCTGTTGTTCAGTATAGGTTGGTACTTTTTTTAAAGATTTAGGTTTCGATTTATTTAATTTGAATGTCTGAACTAAGAGATATGGTAAATTGTGTATATCGTTTCGAAATTAAAGTTTTTTTTGGTTGTCCTCCTCCTTCCACTTGAAAAGATTGTTAAGTTTACACAGAAAAGTTTATTATTAAAAGATGTGACTGATTTCCGATATCAGTTGAATCCGGCAACAAACCACTATATCGTACTTTTTTTCAGTATTCATTTTCATATTTTGCACTAACTATTTAACAACACGACCCACATTTCGACTTGGTTATAATCTAAGAATCACTCTCACTTTCTCAAGCTAATATAAAATGTCATTGAAGCAATATGCCAATTTATAATGATTAACTATTTTTCGCAATCTTCTAATGATTGTCACCAGAGATTTATATGAACCAATTGGAGGCCAAAAGTGTATGCAAAATTACAAACGTAAAATTTTTAACAATAGTATAGTAAATTTTAGTATATATTCTCTCTCTCTCTACTCTATTTATATATATATACTATATATATAATATATATTATATATAGTATATGTATTATTATATATAGTATATATATATATATTATTATAGTAGTATATATATATAATATATATATATGTAAATATATTAGCCAAGTTTTTTTTTTGTACTTTAATTTTTAAAAAAAAAATTCGTTCTTTTATTTTTGTTTCACATAGTTTAGTGCAAAGGTGCAGCCAACATTGGGATGAGTGTTTTTTATGCCGTGTTCTGAGAGGAGCCGTGATGGACTAAAATCCTCAAATAGACAAAATTGAGAATATAGGTTTTCTTTTTGAGCGTGCCATTGTACAACCAGTTGTTGTTTAAAGCGAGTTAAATAATTATTCTTGTCTTGGAGGCTACAAATCTTCGAAATTTCTCAGGTCAATATCCTTATGAAAATTGAATGTGTTCGATAGAGAATAAATTGATTCTAATGTAAGAATACCGTTGATGCGAGGATGTTGGTACAAACACTCCCTTTACTTTCAATAAAAATATTTGAATTATTTGTATTACATTGGTTTCTTTTATTTTATTTTTATGGAAGGAGCTCCGGCCCCTGTGATTAATGGCAGACTACTGAATATATAGTATATAATATTAATAATATTATATTATAGTTTATATATATATATATATATATATAATATATATGATTATATATATAATATATATATTATATATATATAATAATATATATTATTGTATATACTATATATATATATGATGCTTATTTCTTAATCAAGCAAATTACTAAAATACCACGGATGGCACGAAAAAATCATGATTTAAATCAGTCTGATTTTTTAACGTGTTTTTCTTTTTTTTATCACAAAAATCATGATTTTATTTGCATTTTTTGATTTTTTGATTTTTTTTGATTTTTAGGCAATTTTTTTTTCTAAATATTTATATATTCCTAGTTACACGTAAATTAATGCATAAGTATAGTTTCATCTATATAATGAAGTAAGATTCTCATGTAGTTTCAAATCATTTTTTTAATAACTGAACTAAATCAAATTAGAGTACGTCAGATATGTGTACAGGTATATATTTATCATATATA
>JABUQX010037872.1:0-15000 GCA_015478945.1 Trachelipus rathkii
GGGTGTATTTGATTCTCATAGTGGTGTTATGCTCTTATTTTTTTTTTAGTTTGCTCACACAAACATGTGCATGATATAGCGGTGAGAACCAATGCAGAAGGGTCTTTATCGTGTCCCCTCCGTCCCCCAACGAGTGTATGTGCATTTGTTGTGCATTCGTGCATTAACATTTGTCACGTGCATTATCTTTCAACCTTCTTTCTTTCCCCTCATTTTTCATAAATTTTCCGTCTTTTCAATCCACCTTCTTTATCACAGTTTCTTTTTTTTTTTTTATTCCCACCCATAGGTCCCTTTAATTATTTGTATAAGGTTTCCCTCCCCTTTCCCCATCACAGCCCCTTGGGCTATCCGGTGCCTCTTCCCGCATGGGTTTACAGTTCACCCCACACTTCCTCCCCGTGGATGAGGGTACAGTTGAAAACCGGTCATTTAAGCTCACCTCTGACCGGGCCGTCAATTGTCGGGAACCCGAACCTTTGCTAACCACTCATGGAGGCTGTTCTGCACTTTGGTGTATAATCTCGGGCTTTACGTGAAGACTTAAGGTGCCGTTGTGGTACGCGGGTGGGAACCGGCGTAGAGTTCTGGGAGGATCTTCCGAGGCCACATCCACAGCCTACCCTACAGGGTGGGGTCCGGGAGGTTGTGTGGGTCTCTGAACTATGACCTGTTGTGGAGAGGATTACCCTTCCCTATGAAATATACGTCTTTCATCCCATCCTGTTATTTACTTTTATGTCTCATTTGCTTTATTGCTATTATGTAATCACAGGAGACGAAGTCTGTGGATTTAATTTTATATGGAAAAGTCCTTTAAAGAAAAAACGTATTTAAACCAAGGTGAGCCGAACATCAACAATAATTACCATCATCAGGTTCCCAGCCTGACCCTACCATGATCCCTACTACTTCTAGACCAGTAGGTTATGCCTTACTTCTTTCTCCTACTAATGAGGGTCTTTTTAATTTCAGCGATTCGTCGTTTAACCCCAACACCCCAGGTGCCCCAACGGTCCGGGCAATCCCGCAAAGGTGCCCCCCGTCACAGTCGTTCTCATTCGTTTACTCCATATGCTGCACCCCCTCCAGGAATGTCAGCAGACACATCATTCCCGATATATCACATACTGCGATCCACTACCTCCAAAGCTCTTACTGAGCACAGAACCATTTTTCTCAGCGATGCACTTGAAAAAGGTTTTAGGAGTTGAAGACCCTCCAGTCACATTAATGAGAAATGGATCCATTCTCGTACAAGCTGCTAACCGAAACCAAAGTTCCATTTTGTCATCCTTAACGTCTCTTGCAAACATTCCTGTTATTTCTACTCCTGATGATATAAGAAACACATCTAAAGGCACTATTTTTTGTTATGAACAGAAAGACGAAGATTTAGATGTCATTATGAGAAATCTCCAGCAGAAAAGATTTTCTGTTACAAACATTTATAGATTTCCCCCTCGCCGGGAAACTCCTGACAAACCAAATCCTCGTTTGTTGCTGACCTTTAATACCCCTCATCCACCTACAAAGGTGAAAATAGGGTTCACAAGTCACAGTGTTCGCACGTTTATTCCTCGACCCAGACGTTGCTTCAAATGTCAACGGTTTGGTCATCCCCGAAAATACTGTAGGGGACCGGATGACATATGCCCAATCTGCGGAGAATTATTTCACACTCCCTGTGAAAATACCCTTAACTGTAGAAACTGTGGAGGACCCCACAGTGCTTCTTCCTTCAAATGCCCGTCTTACCTGTTTGAACAGGAGGTCTTGGAGCTATGTACCATACAAAAATTGAGCAGGAGAGATGCTATACGCCAGCTCAAGGAAAAATATCAGACAAATCAAAGTCAATCTTACGCCACAATTACAGCTGCCACCACGCCTCCGCGTGTTAAACCGCCAACACAACCCCATCCTACCAGAACTCCTCTCCTAAATTCCAGTGAAACTCAGGCAGTTACTGCAACCTGTCTGCCTGTATTGCCCACACTGCCAACTCCTCAAATAGTACAAAAGCAGCCCTTGATTCAATCTCCCGCCCAAAAAGCCATCAACAACCCTATCCCGAGTACTGGCTCTCAACAAACCAGCAATGAAACTAAACTGGTTCATCCAGTACAAAATTTGGAAAACATTTCCTGCCAAGACACATATCCCATATTTCCAAATAGGTTCGCCAAACTTATGCAAGAGGACGGTTTCTTTGTCATTTAATTCTCCTCCTCTATTACTCAAATCCCCTGGAAAAAGATGTTTCCTAAACACACAGAAAAGAATAGTCCTCAAACTAAAGATTATTCGTTAAAATATAGAGCATCATTTTTAAACAGAAACACAGCAACCTCAGACGTAAAAAATACAACTCAGAAGAGACCTCGCCATAAATCTACTCCAGAGACAAAATCAATGGCTTCAACAGATTGTACTCAAACAATCACAGCTGTTGAACAACCCACCAATCAACCTTCTAATAGTCTGCAAGATAATTCTAGCTCTTCTGAATCTTCCTATAACTCTTCTCCCGAATTTCCTATATCAGCACTCTCTAAGGGATTCTATACCCTAGAAGATGAACTGGATAATAGCTCCCAAATGGAGCTTGATGTGATGACCCATTCTCTTTCTAATGCTTCATGCACTTCCGAGAAAAGTGAATGGAAAACTGTCCAACGTAAACGTCGCAAACGCTCTAAGCGTTCTGGGTCTGTTGGAGGCATGAAGAGTGACCCAGAGGTCCCCACTCTCCAATCAAACTGTCCAATCTCCCAAAATCAATCGCAAGATGAATTACTGGCAAAATCTCCAATATCGGACCTTGTCAATCCAACAAATCCTATATTGGAACCCAATTTAGTAACCCCAACACATTCTAAAAAATATGATAAATATATATGGGCAAAATTTAAGATTGTGACCAGAAGAAAATTTTTCGAGTACGTTGAAACAAGCTGCGTGAGTCGGTATTAGATCGACTCGCGCTTAGTTCGTGAGGCAATTGAATCACTATATATATATATATATATATATATATATATATATATATATATATATATATATATATATATATATATATATATATATATATATATATATATATATATATATATATATATATATATATATATATATATATATATATATATATATATATATATATATATATATATATATATTCTGGTCAACCTTTCGATTAGGCGTCATATGTATCTTGTGACTATCATCTACACTAAAGGAATACATTTTTAGAATCAGCAAAACTTTAGTACTGAAACACTTTAAAAAAAATTAAAAAAAGCGGTTTTAAAAAAAGTTAATAAAATGTAGAATAGTAATTTTAAACTTATTTTAATTAACGTAACCTTACGTTGGCCTTTAATGTTGGGTGGTGTTTAAAACTAAAAAGAGTACCCAAGGTTGACCGCAGAGTGGCAGGAGTCAGGGTCTCTCGGCCTTCCGGGAACGGCAGGGTAGGACTATTTCCCCCCCTCGGGAAGGGTCTCCGGAACCCCCCCCTCTCTTTGGTATTTGGGTGTCGCAGGGGTTCCCTCCGCCCCTCCCCTACGGTTTATGGAAAACGTCCCCCCTATGTTCCCCCCTCGGCTCCGAGCCCCTATTGCAATCTTATTATAATAGGGCTCAGGCCGATGGGGGACAGAGTGGGGACGTGGGTCCCCCATCGTCCACCTAGAGGCCGAGAGACCTCGACAACTGATATCTATACGGTCTACTCTAGGGTATTCTTAAATTATAAAACGACTTTACCTATATATATATATATATATATATATATATATATATATATATATATATATATATATATATATATATATATATATATATATATATATATATATATATATATATATATATATATATATATATATATATATATATATATATGTGTGTGTGTGTGTGTGTGTGTGTGTGTGTGTGTGTGTACGCGCCAAAAAAATTGTTACCTTGCAATAAAAATAGAAGAATAAATAATTAACTGCAATTTTATTCCCTCCAAAATTATCGTTTTAATGTCTAGTATCTCAGATAGCATGGCTTCGTCTAGTTGTAGTGTTGATGAAGATCCTGGTGTCTGCAATTCGTGTGAGCAAACTTTGAATTCTTTTCTGGTTTTGTGTGTGAATAGTGAAAACTTATTCAATTTCTTGTACAAACATAAAGTGCTATGTGAAAAAAAGGTCTGTGAAAAATGTAACAACCCTATGTGGTTTAACGAAAAAAAATCAATTTTTGTTTGCAATAGAAAAATAGTCGAAAGAGAAAATAAAAGAAAATTGGTTACTTGTGGTTACTCCGTTTCTAAATTCAAAGGAACATTTTTTGAGAATCATAAAGTTCAAGTTGTTAAAATATGTAAATTTGTTGCTTATTGGGCATTACTACCCCACCCACGTCAGTATTTTATTGAACAAGAACTAGATATCTCATCTAGCAGTGTCGTTGATTGGAGCAATTATCTAAGAGAGGTTTGCTTCCATTTTGTACATATTAATTCTAAACGTATAGGTGGGGTGGGAAAAACAGTCGAAATTGACGAGGCCAAAATAGGAAGAAGCAAGTACAATAAAGGAAGAGAGATTAAAGGCAGCTGGATCTTTGGCGGCATCGAACGCGAAAGCAGAGATACATTTATTGTGCCAGTTGCTAATCGTAGCCGCGAAACTTTACTTCCTCTAATAAAAGAATATATTGCTCCTGGCACAACAATCGTTAGTGATTGTTGGAAAGCTTATGACTGTCTAACATCAGAAGGTTTTAAACATTACACAGTGAACCATTCAATAAATTTTGTCGATCCTGATACTGGTGAAAACACTCAACAAATCGAACGGTTTTGGCGGGAAGTGAGATCCGGCGTGCCGAGATATGGCAATCGAAAACACCATTTACATAGCCATATAGCCGAATTTCTTTTTAAAAGACAATTTCCCGAGCATAAACAAAGAATCCATAACTTATGGGCATCGATCAGTAAATTATATGATCCAAAATAATTTTACGGTAATATATATATATATATATATATATATATATATATATATATATATATATATATATATATATATATATATATATATATATACTTTATATATATTACTATATATATATTGGTTAGACCTCTTTTTTTGATGAAATTAAAATTGTAATTTTTTTATTGTAGGCCTATATTACATACAAATATTTGTTTACTAATTTTTTATTTTATTTGAAATTATTTACGTACTTTCTCTATAATATCGATTCCTCGAAATTAGAGAAAAAATCGATTATAAAAAATAATAATATCGATGTATCGATAATTGAAACGCATTTTCAACAGTGATTTTCTCATCCTACACGAGCGAAAAAAGCCGATTGTATGATTTTCAGGCGTTATATTAATGTTTTTTTATTAAAAGAAATGAAGAAAGATAAAGGGAAATCCTAAAAAACTTCAAATATTTTTAAAACATTTTTGTAAATGAAATTTATAATTTTAATATACTATGTACGTGAACTGGACTTACCAATACTAAATAATTACCCATAGCCCATTTTTTTTTTTTTTTAATTCTTCATTATAATTTTTTTAGATTCTATTCTGTGATTTTTATAAAATCTGAGATATAGCGGTTTGCTATATAATTACGATTAATTATAATAATTTCATTACATTTTTTTAGTCAATGCTGGATTTCTTATAAAAATCTATGCCGAAGCCTTATTGTAAACAATTTACCTTAACTTTCCTCGCTTTCGTAAACGACATTCGCGATCAGTTTCTAGTATAAAAATGCCAGTTAACCTCCTCAAATAAGAAACAAAAATATTAGTCGACAATTGCATAGGCTCTATCCTAGTTCTTTGTTTATTTTTATTTTTTCTTTGGCCAAATATCTTAATTTAAAGACACTATAATCATAAAAAGTGTAATCGCTTACCTCGCTCTTATGTAATAACCAATATTGACTACTTTTTTCATTCTGACTGTGTAAACACGAAAAGAAAAGCTCTAAGTTAAGTTGGCTTAGCTTATTTATGTCCTTGACACTAGCACACGTAATTCCACAAATGAGAGAGTCTCAAAACAACGTAATCCCAACACAACGAATAACAAAATGTGACTGAATAAATGGTCTTTGACTTTACTTTTAAATGGATTTTAGACTGAGATCAACTTTAGGTTGCCATATCTGACGCTCATAGCAGTTCAACATATTTATAAATGTGGTCACAAGAACGAGCTACAAAATTTGTTAACTGTAATTATGATAGTTGAACATTTTTAATTAAAAAAATTAGAAAGTTTGTTTTATCAGGGATAAAGTAAATTTATATCGAAATAGCAATAGTTGAAAACTTTTAGCTAATTTAATTATTAAAGCGGAAATAAAAAGACGTACCAAACTATTCATGATGAACATCGTATAGCTATTTTACCTGGTACTCTAGTACTTACTACTAGCCATAGTATATAGTATAGTATATAGTATAAACCTTAACGTAGCTTACATCAAGCAATATATGATTTGTTTGTAAATCTGCTAATTTCGAGAAGCAAAAAAAAAAAAATGTAAATATGTAAGTGTAATAAAATCAGTAATTTTGAGAAGCATGAAATCTGTAAATATGCAAGCGTAAAAATAAGATCGGCAAACACAAAATTAGTCTTCCGATATGTATTATGTAATAGATGAACCACGGTACAGTGAGTATGACTTCACTCGCTAAATAATCATATTTTGGTTTAAAATTCCCTAAAATATATATATAAATACTAAATTTTGCAAACATATTGTGACAGAATAATGTCAATAAATCATTAAGGCATGAATTTCTTTATTTTTAATTGTCACACTTGAATAAATATATATTATTATCTGGCAACGTAATGCCGTAGAATATCTATTAGTACATAAGTACTAAGTTCTCTTTCTCCAAAAAAAAAAAACAAAAAAAAAAAATCTTTCTCTACACTGGCGATCTATCTACCTATAAAATTTGACAACACTTAATTGTCAATAATGGCAGCAGTTTCAAAATCTTTATGAAATTATTATTATTATTATTATTATTATTATTATTATTATTATTATTATTATTATTATTATTATTATTATTATTTTTAAACAAGCCACTTTTGTCCCTTAGTTTTCGCCATTTGGTTTCATTTTATATGTAAAAAACATATACAATAATTCATTTTGAGCTTCACAAGAAATTAGGAATTTATAATAAAATTAAAGCTTTTATTATTATTATTTTAGTATTAGTGATCGAATCGAAATAACACCGCAAACCGTCAAATGCGAAGCAACCGCCATATTTTGACAAACCGCGATCAGACCGCGGTCTTTCACTGGTCTACACAACCGCAACCGCAACCGCAACCACGGTTGTCATTAAGTTATCATTTTAAAAATACTCTCATAATGCTATCTAAACTCTCTCTCTCTCTCTCTCTCTCTCTCTCTTTCTTCTCTTCCCCTCCCTTCTCTTCTCTTTCTCCCTCTCTCTCTCTCTCTTCTCCTCTCTTCTCTCTGCTTCTCTCTCTCTCTCTCTCTCTATCTCTTATGATATATATATATATATATATTATTACTTATAATATATATATAGATAATATATATATTATATATATATATATATAGTATTTAATATATATATATATATATATATATATATTAGAAATTTTCAAATATAATATAATAATGAAATATAATAATAATAAATAATATAATATAATAGCTAAGAAGGGTAAGAGTAAATAATAATAATAATATAATGATAATAATAAGTAAGAAGAGGATAATAATAATAATATAATACATAATATAATAATAATAATAATAATAGATAAGTAAATATAATAATAACTAATAATAATAATATATATATATATATATACTATATATATATATATATATATATTATATATATAATATATATATATATATATATATAAATATATTTTAATATATATATATCTTTTTATATATATATATATATATATATATATTTAAAATTTTTAGGTTAAATAATAAATAAGAAAAATAATATCCCTATAAAATAATATTCTTTTAAAATTTACATTTTTTAAATAATAATAATAATAATAAATAATAATCAATAATATATAATAATAATAATATAATAATAATATATAATAATACTTATTATTATTATTATTATTATTATTATTATTATTATTATTCATTATTATTATTATTATTATGATTATTATTATTATTATTATTATTTTATTATTATATTTATTATATATTATGTTATCAGGCTGTATTACTATTAATCAAAATTATGTCTTATGATTGTGAAGCGTGTAATTACAAGAATACATTGAGTTGAAAGGTGATGGTTTAATATAAATAGCGAGTGAGGCAGAGAATACGTTATTGTCTTCTTGTTATCAATCGGTATATGGAAGGGTTATGGAAGAATTGAGACGTTTGTGAAGGTGTCATTGAAGTGTTAGAATGATCGTGAGAATTGGAGGGAGGCGAGGGCGCTTACCTATTATGTCGGACTGATTTGGTTTGT
Organism: Trachelipus rathkii; assembly: GCA_015478945.1. Taxonomy (NCBI): domain Eukaryota; kingdom Metazoa; phylum Arthropoda; class Malacostraca; order Isopoda; family Trachelipodidae; genus Trachelipus; species Trachelipus rathkii. The sequence goes on from JABUQX010037872.1 coordinate 8,563, forward strand.
GTGGCGAATCTGAAAAGAGTTTTAGAGAATGGTAGAGGGATTGGGCAGGTGTGTAAATGGAATGAAGTTTGGAAGCTAAAACGCTATATAAGTAGGTTAATTGTTGTGAGTGAGGAGAGTCTCGTGTGTAAGTTATGTTGGAGGTGGTCCAAGTGGAACAAGTTGTTTAGTTTAAATATTTAGGATATATGTTGTATGAAAAGGAACAAAAATTGCAAGTGCAGTATGGAAAGCTTGTGAATGGTTAATGGGGGGGGGGGGGGGGAAGGTGGTTGGTGCATTAAATCCTTGTGTGAAGGACTAAGTCTTGAGTGCGCTAGGTCTTACATGAGGGTATGTTGTTTACCTGTGTTAATGTATAGTATGAAACTATGGTTTGAATACAAGAGGTATAAGTTCTGAAGTAATGTTGTTTAGATGGAGGACAATCTTAAAAGGTGTGTTAAGGTATGAGAAGATTGATAAAATGAGGAATAACAAGCATTAGGAAAGTATGTTGAGATTGTTTGGTCATGTGGAATGGGTAGATGAATAGTCGGGTTGGCTAAGGGATTATTTGGTGTGAGTGGTGGCTGGGAGTCGACCGTTGGAGGCAGAAAGAAAAAGGGGATTGAGTTAGTAAAGGAATGCCTGAAGGAGAGGAATGTGAGTTCGGCAGAGGCGAGAAGAAAGGTGCATATGGAACGTCGAATGGCGGAGTTTTTGGTGAAGGGGAGGGGGGGTATGTTCTGGCCCACCCTGGCAAGGATGAACCTACATTGACCAGACTGCCACAGTGAAGGTCCGTTGCCAGTCAGTGAAGCCTGGATTGGATTTTTCCTTGCTGCACACGAGTTCTCATTAAGGGTCATCAAGGGGGCGGTAAGGCTGGGCTTCTTTTCGACTTGCGACATATTCTTCTACTACTTTTCTGTTTCCGGTGCATGTAACACACTTTACAACAAGTCTTGTGGAAAGAAGGCAAGTGATTATTATTATTATTATTATTATTATTATTATTATTATTATTATTATTATTATTATTATTATTATTATTTTATTATTATTATTATTATTATTATTATTATTATTATTATTATTAGTAGTAGTAGTAGTAGTAGTAGTAGTAGTAGTAGTAGTAGTAGTAGTAGTAGTACAGCAGTAGTAGTAGTAGTAGTAAACAAAGCAACTATAAAATATTATTTTTCTTTGCATAACCACACCGCAACGCAACCGCGGTTGTTTAAAAATTTAAGAACAGCTAAAAAACCGCAACCGCGGTTTTTGAAAAATTTGGAACCGCAAAATAACCTCAACCTATGCAAATTTCAGCTTCGCTCATCACTATTATAAAAACATGACAAATTATTAATTATTAAAAAATTTCAAATGTGCGCGAGTAAGTTGCTACACAGCAACGCTAGCGCGCATTTTATTTTATTACTTTATTTTTTTTTTAATTTTAATTTTAGTGTATTTTTATTTTATTTTATTATTTTGTTTATTTTATTTTTAATTTCTTAATTTTAATTTTATTGTCAATTTTATTTTAAATATTATAATTTAGATTATATATATATATATAATATAAATATACTTATATATATATATATATATATATATAATTTATTATATATATATATATTATTATATATATATATATATATATATATATATATACTATATATTATAATATAAATATATTATATATATATATATATAATAGTATAGTATATATATATATAATTGGCTCCCCTTTTAGGGGGTTGCTGAGCCCCAAAACCTTGAAAATAAACATAGATACTAAAATTTGAATGTGGACAGAAAGAGTAAAATGAAATGGATTCTTGAAAGAAATTAGTTGGCTGAGTCAAAAAAAAAAAAAAAAAAGTATTTTACATATTTAGATAATCATCAGTATTAATATATTTACTGCACATTTACAGCGAAGTGAGCAAAGGCGCCCATGCGAGCGTAGCTCGCTCTTCAGGCAAGCTTGAACGCTCGCGTTCCAGCGTCCTCATAGCAAAGGTTGCTTGTTTTTATTATTATTATTTAATATTATTATTTTTATATTATTAATTATTAATTATTTATTTTATTATTATTATTATTATTATTATAATTATTATATTATCTATTATTATTATATTATTATTATTATTATCATATATACTATATATATTATATATATATCTATATAGTATATATAATATTATATATATATATATATATTATATATATATATATATATATATATAATATATATATATATATATATATAATTATTATAATATATTATAATATATATATTATATATATATATAATATATAATATATATATATTAACCACGTTCGTGATCGTACCTGTAACACGTTTCGTGAATCTCGAATCTCCTAACTTTAATGTTCTGTGGCTTAAAATCTTTTTCTTCTCTCTACTACAATGATCTTGTGCTCGCACTGTTTCCCCTAACAGAAACACGATTTTCACTCTTTCTTGAATAGTCTTACTACCTCGTCAGAGACTGTATACTTTCTCATCAAATACTGAGGTCTCTATTTAGGGATTTCAATGTACACGAACACTGAATGGTTGGGGTCCTCTCATACTGATTTAGGTGGGGAGGTGGCCGAATCATTCAGCATTCTTAACGATCTGGAGCACTAATCAAAGAACCTACACCACATTCCGGATCGTCCTAACCAATTCTGGAACACACTTGACTATGTTTCACCACTAGTCTTCTCTCTATAAATACACTACTTTCGCTCCTATCGGTAATCTGACCAAACTTATATCTTTACTTATAATACTTTCTCTCTAACAGCTCCATCTTGTGCTATATGCGTTTTTTCTGGCACTTTGATCGGGGTGATTGGGGGGCCTTGCGTCGCTTCTATGCTAACTATAATTGGGATGACTGCTTTGACTCTGATGACGCTTCGGCTTCTGCCATAAGGTGGGAGTGTAATCGTTGATGGGATGAGCAGGTCATTCCTTCTTTCCGACTAAATCTTTCTCTCCTCATAAACTCCATGGTTCGATGTGCTGTTTCTCTGGCATTCAGGTAGAGACAGCGCTTTATCGGGGGTGGAAAAAATTCTTCGTTCTCCTTATCACTCTCGCCTAATTTTTCATTCAGCCTAGAATGCGTCTGCAAGGGATACTCCTTCGGAACGACAAGCGGCTTTCATCAACGAAGGTGCGCTAACTTCCTGGTTCTCCTACTATAAATCTTTTCTGGCTCTTGCCAAACATATCCTAACAACTTCTGTACAATATGCCTTTCTCTCTTATTCGTTGATGGATCTGTTGCTAACTCTCAACTGAAAAGCCAATCTGCTTCGGCCTCCTATTCCTCTATCTCCATACTGTCCCACCATTCTCTCCACCTCTTCTCTTCTCAGGTGTCCTACGCCTTTGCCTGTGATTACATTTGAGCGGGTGCATGGGCTCCTGAGATATATGAACGTTAGAAGGCGGGTGGCCCGACGGCATTCCTCCTCGAGTTTTGAGGGGGGGGTGCTTCCGAGCTGGCCCCTCCCTCGTTCAACTAATATTCTCTCTGTCTCAAATACTCAACACTTTCCCTCAGTGTTGGAGCATCGCACATGTCCAACCTATTCCGAAAAAAGGGAAGCCGCTCTGATCCTTTAACTATCGCCCTATAGCTCTCACCTGTATTCTTATTAAGTCTTTGAACCCTTCTTAACTCTCACTTCTTAGACCAATTGGAATCTCATTCTTCTTTCCGATGCGCCAGTACGGCTTCGGCGTTCGAGGTCTACTGGTGAATATCTTCCTATTTAACGATTATGGATTTTTCGCTTAGGAATACGGGAGACTCTGCGCGGTGCGCTGGACATAATCCAAAGCATTTGACCGGCTATGGCATGCGTTACTGCTCTCCAAGCTCCCTCCTTTGGGTTTCTCTTCTCTTTGCTTACTTATGTACTAGTTTTCTTTAAAATCGCTCAATATCGGCTGTTGTTGATGGGGCACATTTCTTCCTTTTCTGTCAATATGGTGTTCCTCAGGGTTCTGTCTTTCTCCTACTTTATTCCTACTCTTTCATTAATGATCTTCTCACCTGCAACTCTAACTCTATCCACTCATATGCGAATGATCGACACCTTCATTCTTCAACTCATTTCAATTCTGCTCCCTCTTTTAATTCTAGAATTGCCTCTCGTCTTATCTTTCCGTATTCTATTTCCGCTGATCTGGATTAGAATTTCCGGGTGGGGTGTCTGAACCTTGTGAAATTTCAATTCTTTAAAAACTCAACTTCTTCAAAATCCTCTCTAAGACACTTCTACTTTTCCTTATTACTTTCGCGGTTTCTCGTCTCTCTGTCGACAATATATAACATCCTTGGAATTACATAAACAAAAAATTCCTTGGAAACCTCACATTCCAACGTTTGCTAAGGGCCGGCCCTCAAAGAAGTCGGGAGTTCTGTCTTAGACTGGCGAGACATTTTTTTCTCTTCACAGTTCTCCAGTTTATACAAGGGCCTATCCGCCTTGTAATGGAGTTGCTCTCATATCTGGGGGGCTCAGGTTTCACCCGTTTTGATAGGTCGAGTCAAAGGCAAAAAGACTTATAAACTGTCCTTTTCTTTCTAGTTCACTTGACCCTCTATTTTGCGGCGCGATGTTGTGCTTTATCTCTTTCTATAGGTACCGTAGCGCGGCAAGTGATCGAGGGAGCTTTCCATCGCCGTGCCAGACCTTTAAGACGCCCTCGTAGCTCAAGGGGTGCTGTGTCGGCACATTGATAATGTGTTAATTATTAGCAATCAGATAGTTTCGCTGCGGTGCCGTCCTTCTTCCTGCACCCTGTTTCTGTGGAATTCTCTCCATCTTCTGTGTTTCCTACTCAATTAATCTCCCTGACTTTAGGCCCGAGTTGTGCTCATCTGCGTTAATTTGCGTTAGTTGAAGTTTTGTTTATTAACACCCCCTCCTCGAATAGGGCTTTGCCCGTGAGAGGTGGTGATAAACTGTAAAAAAAAAATAAAAATATCTAAATGCCTACTGCTGGATTATTATATTTATTATCTATATATATATATATATTATATATATATATAATATATATATATTATTATATATATATATTATATATATATATATATACTGTATAATATATAACTATATATATATATACTATATATATGTATATTATATATATATATATATATATAATTATATATATATATTATATATATTATAATATATATTATATATATACTATCTTCAAAAAATTAGCTTTTAAATTCTAAATATTTTCATATTTATTTGATAAAATTGCCCTAAAAATCTTAGGATGAACACAATTTGAATGTTAGCTTTAATAAATTAGTACATTGAGCAAACAAATTTTATAAATTATAAATAAAATTATTGAACAAAACACAACACTAGCTTTCGCCGAATATATACGGCCTCTTCAGGTGAGTTTCAAACAAACTGTGAGCGAGTCTCTAATTGATGCATTTGGTGCTGAGTATTTATTTTTTTTAGGATGGTTTATTTTTTTTTTTTTCTGAAATCTTCTTATAGTATTTTGTGTTTTTCATTATTGTATTCTGTAAATTATCTATGTACATTTCACCCTGAATTTTGTTGAAGTTGTTCCTATTTTTTATACAAAAAGATTCGGTCATTTTGCGTTTTTTTGTTGTCTGATGCGTAGATGATAGGTTCCATTCCATCTATATTGATTTTGTGGTTTTGATTTCTTCTATGGTGGGTTAGAGCTGAATTCTGTTTATCGGTTACCAGATCATCCTTGTGTTGGTCTCTTCTTTCTTATGAAATCAATCGTCTCTCCTATGTAAATATCTGTACAGTTTTTACATGGAACCTTGTAGATGCATTGTGATTTTTCGTAGTTTTTAAATTTATTTGGTTTCATAACTTTTTTTAGAGGTAGGGTGTTTAGATGGTTAAGATTAAGTTTTTTTTTGGTAAAAGTTTTTTTATATATGGGATTACTGGATGTTTTGTGTTTTTTCATAATTTTATTTATAATTTAAAAATTTGTTTGCTCATGTATAATTTATTAAATAATTAAAGTGTGTTCATCCTAAGATTTTTAGGGCAATTTTATCAAATATATATATATATATATATATATATGATATAGTATAATTATTATATATATTATATTTATATTATATATATATATATATATTATATTATAATATATATTATTATAATATATATATATATTATATATATATATATATATATATATATTATTATATTAACTAACATTTTGTATTTTCATTTCTTTGAAAATCAATGTTTGTGACGTTTTTCGATTCAAGTTCTAGTTTTTTCGAAATGACTTCAAACTTACCTAGAGAACGCATAACGTGTATACCAAAAAATTATCTAAATTAAAAAGGTGTATCTTCCCCGACTTTATACGTTCTGAAAATTTGA
>JABUQX010037872.1:20000-25704 GCA_015478945.1 Trachelipus rathkii
TCAGTTTATCTACTTTTATCTACTTGACATAATCTTTCCACAAAACTATATTATCTTCTTTAAAAAAACAATTCTAACCTTCTGTTATTAATATTCTTGATATTTTATATTTTCGTTCTCTTTCTTAGAAGAATCACATTAACTATTTCTAACAAGCTTCTAGTTATTTGGATGTTCTGAGGCACATTCGTAACTTTTTCTCATCACTCCAGTTACTATCTCTGCGTAGGGGCATTATTCGTCCTCGCATGGAGTGGTTCTGGGGTAGTTCCCCACACATATTGTTCTCCTTGATAGGGTGTAGTCTAGGACTTGTCGACTCCTTAATTCTCCTACTCTCGTGCACCATCTCTCTCCAATCTTTCAAACCGTCGAACTGTTGCATCTCTCTCCTTATACTATAGATATTACAATTTACATTGCTCTTATGAATTTTCCAGTTCTTTGAGGAGAGCTACTGAAACTCGTGCTTCATACAGCATCATCCTTTCTCCGTCCAACTCTCTGTCTGACCCAGACTTAACTGCTATGCTCAATCTTACATATACTCCACTGGTAAAACATGAAACATACTCTATTTATCTATTTTTCTTAACTTTTTTTTTATTTGCACAATTTCAAGCGTCGCGCATTGGAGCATATCAGGCCTTAATCTTTTGCCATGGATTCCAATGTCTCAAAACAGCTGGTGGATTTGCGTAAAGCCTCTGGCCTTTTCGCCCACTGGAGGATATATATATATATATATATATATATATATAATATATGACTTTATAGTAAGTATTCTATCCAAAGTTGAGTCTCATTATATATATTAATATATATATATATATGTATAAGCCCGAAAATTATTAGGGAATCTTTGTAAGACAAAAGCTCATTGTCATTAGAGGATATGAGTTGTAAGAGGCTAAATTTGCAGGCCTCTGTATACCAACTTTAATATCGGGTGAGCTCAAGTCTTGTATACGTATCTATTATTTAAAATTCACATCTATCGCGCCTCTTTCTTCCACAAGAAAGAGACGCCAAACAAAAGGGCGAAGCTTGGCGGGAGTGCCCAGCTGGCACGCCAGCAAGCTAACGCCAGATCAGTCCTTTGATAGCGCTCCCACAATGAGGAGTTGCCAAGTCCGACCTCCCCTTTACAGGTCACTTAGATTAGGATTTCTTGCCAATTTTATTTGTTAGTTTTATGTGTGTGTTATCATAAGTTCTAACGACATATTGTGCATAGAATTACCTCCTTTACTTAATTGATCAAATCCATATCTGTCAATTGTCCGTATCACTATTACCAAATAAAGCACTACGAGGAAATTACTCTCAATAACCCTTCCTGATTAAGGATTGCAAGATCATTAATCATTTTGATAGCCAAAGTGATTTTGGCCTAGACATCAGTGGTGATCCCGGAGTGACAATTAAGGGAGCGCCAACCCCTAAAGTGAACCCCAAAACCCTTAATTTAGAGTCAGATAGTGCCTAAATTGCGAAAATTTCAAATTAATCAAAAAAAAAAAAACGGTTACTTTCTCGTTATTACAGTGCGAAAATAGTGATATGTGATTAAAGTAAATAAATTATCCGAGTCAAAATTAATAACGTGAAGAACAAGTTTCTTATTAATCTCCTTTAAAATAAGAAAGAAAGTCGTTATTATAACATTCCGGTTAGTAACACAAAAACCGTTGCTACTTCAAAGTTTAGAGTTCAAATTCAAGCTCTCGAAATTAGGCTTAAAAGCAACGCCTAAGCTTGACTCAAAGTCTACAGAAACATGATCCCAAACAAAAAGTCGAGTTTTCGAAACAAAGCGAAGCCAACTCCAAAATTAAATAAAAAGGAGGGAAATTCTCCATCCCCGCAAAACGCTCCACTCCCTCAACTCCTTGGAGAAGGCGGGAAAACATCTGGGTTTGCCTGTGAGAGCAACCAACCTCCAAACGAAAACAAACGCATACCAACTCTTGTTAAAGAATACTTCGTCTCTGCGCTACTCTCATGCGTACATCAAAATATACACAAGATTACACAGTGTACAAACATATGCACCCTCATCCAACTGTCGGATGAACTTCTCGAAAGTGCAGCTTAAGAAAGAAAGAACGAGCATATGGCAACACCACCTCATCGCCACCATCCTGAAAAATTTAGGTCACGCATGAAAAAGAAAAATAAAGAACCGTTCTATACTAACTAATCAATATATAATAAATTATAAATCAAAATAAAATAAAAAAATAATTAAATAATAAATTTTAAATAAAATAATAATAATAATAATAATAATAATAATAATAATAATAATAATAATAATAATAATAAGAAAAAAAATTTTAAAAATAAAAATAGTAAAAACAAGCAATAGTGATAAAAATACAAACGATGGAAAATGACAAGAAAATGAAAAAATTGTGATTCCTATGTAGGAATAAATTGTGATACTATGAAAAGACACCCGTAAATCTATTGTAAATGGCTTAGCCTGCGCCATCTTGCTTTAAAAATAACAACCAAAATTCCAATAAAAATGATCAAGTTAAAAACATTACGAATCATACAAATGTTATATCAAAATATAAAGCCAAAAACGGCAAAAATGTAAATTACAGGTTTCCAAAAATTGGTAAGGTGTTTTATCTTATATTTCTATTGTCTATTGTTGCATGAAAATTATACATTTATTTATATGTGAAAATTATTATAGGATATTCCTGAAAAGATTTTCTTGTAGCTAAAAATTTCAAATAACCAATGACTCCCACCGTTGAGTTGCCATCGATCGCTAGATAAATAAATATGGGAACTACCACATATCCGTAGTTCTTACAAGTCAAATCTAAATGCTTAAAAATTTGAATAATAAATATTCTGCAACTCGTGCTAGTTAATAACCTCAATTAGCGCTTCTGAGAGTTGTTGATAATATATATAATAAAAGAGATATAAAATATGTTCTTTAAAGTTGGCTTAAAAAATGCGAGATGTCGCGGCAACTTTCGAATAGGCTGCCTGCTAGCCTCAGCTGACGAGTTGCAGCTGGCGGGATTAGCTGGTGAGAAGGTAAGCCAGAGATATATACGCTAATGATGTGTAAAGCCAACAGAATATTTTCAAAAAAAAAAAAAAAAAAAAAAAAAAAAAAGAAATTTGTGGAGGCAAGGGTATGAAGGCAGCTCTGATTCCGGATAAAGAGTAGCTGAATTGCCACGTCTCCAAGAATTTCAAAAATCTTTTTTTTTACAACAACATAGAAAAAGTAAACATCATCTTCTCCATCAATAATTAAATTACCATCAAAAATAACTAGTATGTTGAATGATTAGGTACTTATTAGAAATTAGAAAGTTTCTTCGGTTATCAATGTATTTGCTGAAAATTAAACTGTAATTTATTTTTAAACGCTTTTTCAAAATGTGAAAGTTCGAGGAATGATGAATCCTCAGAACGATAGAAAATGGAATTGAAATGGGTTACTAAAATATTTCTAAAAATATATTGAATTTTTATATGAGGAAAATAAATTTTTTAATATCATTTCCTAAATCGAATACATACAGTAAGTTATTCTATATTTTAGAGAAAATTATATATATTTTTTTTTATCAAAGCTGATTAAAATTTTATTAAAGAAAACATTTGTCAAAGCAAACAGAGCTCTTAACGAGACCTGCCACAATTATATTCAATGTACATGCAAACCGCGCGAGGCAATAGCGTAGGAAAGAATGCAAATTATAAACTGTCTAGCAAAAGCGACATTTAACAATTATAATATTATAATCCAAATTTTATGTCGCATCGGATAATATTAGACTCTTTCCATTTTCTCTTTTTCAAACACGCTATTTTCTCGTAGTCTAAAATCTTTCTTGTAATATTAAAATGATCAGAAAAATATTAAGAATGTAAGCATCTACGAAGAAAAAATAATTGACCATCAAAAGGCAACACTCTCGCTATTTAAAAGGACAACGTTTCCTTCAAACTCAACAAACGCTCCTCGCCTTCCTGAAAAGCATCTATTGGGCAACACAACAACAACAAGTTCTCATAGGACCGCTTATGATTGGTCTTCATGAAGCTAATTGAACAATCAGAGAAAAGCTCCAACAACCTCAAAATAGATTGATAATAAAACATAGGAGAAAGCAGAAATGGAATATCATTTTGAACTCTACAATTCAAAGGAAGACTTGCAGATGTGAATTACTGAATCTTGAATGCATTTAAAGGTAAATCAAAGGTTAATACGAAGTTACCGGACAGGTTCCTTAAGATTTTCAATTAAATAAATGATGGAAACATGAATCTCGCCTTTGCGAGTGTGACATTGAAAGTAAGTTCGAGACGAGAACCGAACGGAACGATAAGAAAAGGGAGAAGATTGAAAAAAATACAGAGAGACCCAGTATCTCAGACGAAGGTTACCTGTGTAACTAAAAATGTCGCTATACGAACTCGTATTTTTATGAGGTTTTCTTTCTCTTTCTAAATTAGTGTTTCAAATCCTTTCCTTCCTCTTTCCTCCCCTATGTTAATTGTTAATCAGAAGGGGGTGTGAGAAAGGATGTCGGTGTAAACAGTAAATCAAGGCCTCACCTTGATTTACTGAATCCGACAATCCTTTTTCCAAGCCGGGATTCACCAAAGTCTAAGCCGAAAATTATTAGGGAATCTTTGTAAGACAAAAGCATGCATTGTCATTAGAAGGTATGCAGTTGTAAGAGGCTAATTTGCAGGCCTCATGTATACCACTTTAATCTCGGGTGAAGCCTCCATACTTGTATACCGTATCTATTATTTAAAATTCAAATCTATCGCGCCTCTTTCTTCCACAAGAAAGAGACGCCAAACAAAAGGGCGAAGCTTGGCGGGAGTGCCCAGCTGGCACGCCAGCAAGCTAACGCCAGATCAGTCCTTTGATAGCGCTCCCACAATGAGGAGTTGCCAAGTCCGACCTCCCCTTTACAGGTCACTTAGATTAGGATTTCTTGCCAATTTTATTTGTTAGTTTTATGTGTGTGTTATCATAAGTTCTAACGTAAATTTGTTTACTCCGGAGGTACGACTAGAAGGAAATTGATTCAATATATCTGTAAACCGTGTATCACTATTACAAATAAAGCACTACGAGGAAATTACTCTCAATAACCCTTCCTGATTAAGGATTGCAAGATCATTAATCATTTTGATAGCCAAAGTGATTTTGGCCTATATATAATATATATATTATAATTATATATATATATAATATATATATATATATAATATGATATATATATATAATATATATATATAATATAATATATATATATATAAATTATAAGTTAATATATATATTATATATTATATTATATATATATATATATATTCCATACTATTATTCAATATTTTTTTAATCAGTCATTTAATTTAATGATAAAATATATATCGATAAAAGTATGTACGGTTAATTTGTAATATATTAAAAGTTTGGGAAAGATAAATTTTTTGAAGAATTCCTCCCTCTCAAATATAACTTTGGAAATAATTTAAAATTATTTATTTACTTTTAAAAACTCATGATAGCAAATACCCGAAGCATTACTTTTTCCCCTACTCATTAATTCTTTCACGTTTAGCGCTTAAAATAGTTTTTCTTTCTCATTCAAAAATGTATCGTTCTTGCGTTTTCGCGTTCTTTGCTTACTTTATTATT
>JABUQX010037873.1:0-5000 GCA_015478945.1 Trachelipus rathkii
ATCACTTCGTTCGAATCGATTGGGTGTTTAACCGTTTTCCGCATTTATCGTGACGCTTTCGCGTTTTTCATTATAACTTCAATATATATATATATATATATATATATATATATAATATATATATATATAAATATAATTATTTATATATATATAGTATATATATATATATATATATATATATATATATTTATATATATATAAACTATTAATATATATATATATATATATATATATATATATATATATATATATATATATATATATATATATATATATATATATATATATGTATATATATATAGTAGTGAGACTATGGTCTGGAATAAGAGGTATAGATCTAAAGTACAATGTGTTCAGATAGACAATCTTATTGGCGTGTCAGGTTTGAGAAGAATTAATTGATCAAATGAGGAATAAACGTATTAGAGAGTTGTGTGGTTTGAAGAAAGGGGTAAATGAGAGAAAAAATATGAAAGTACGTTGAGATGGCTTGGTCATCTTGAAAGGATAGATGATAGTCGGTTGGTTAAGCGGATGTATAGTGGTGAGTGTGCTGGGAATTGACCGGCTGGGAGACCGAGGAAGAAGTGGATTAAGTCAGTAAAGGAATGGCTGGGGGAGAGAAATGTGAGTTTGACAGAGGTGAGAAGAAAGGTACATAATAGGAGTGAATGGCGGGGTTTTGTGAGGGGGGTACGTTTGTGGTCCACCTGGGCCAAGGGATGAACCCCACATTGACGAAATGCCATAGTGAGGGTCCGTTACGGCCCCGTGAGGCTCTAGGGTGGATTTTCTGACTGAGACGAGTTCTCACTAATAGGTAAAAATTGGGCGGTAAACCTGGGCTTTCTTTTCTACTTGCGTCATGTTCTTCTACTACTTTTCTGTTTCCGGTGAATATCACGCACCTTACCCCCATTCTTTGGGAGAGAAGGTGAATGATATATATATATATATATATATATATATATATATATATATATATATATATATATATATATATATATATATATATATATATATATATATATATATATATATATATATATATATATATATAGAGAGAGAGAGAGAGAGAGAGAGAGAGAGAGAGAGAGAGAGAGAGAGAGAGAGAGAGAGAGAGAGAGAGAGAGAGAGAGAGAGAGAGAGAGACAGACAGAGACAGAGAGAGAGAGAGAGAGAGAGAGAGAGAGAGAGAGAGAGAGAGAGAGAGAGAGAGAGAGACAGAGACAGAGACAGAGACAGAGACAGAGACAGAGACAGAGAGAAGAAATTAAAGCAATAATACGGTCAGTTTAGTAAGTATGATAACAGGAGGCCTTAATTAGTAATAAAAAACAGCAAGTATTTTAGAGGTTATTACATAGTAAAAACAGTCTTCAAGATGTTAATAGTAAGAGCGTCAGCTTTCGATCCTTGCTGGATCCTCTTTCAGACGCTGTGGTATGAAGACTAAATAAAAATTTATAAAAACTCTTTGGTTATTAAAAGCTGTTAAAATAATTAAAATAGAAAAGCTAGAATTAATTAAATTTAGTTTTGATTTTTTGAAAAAGGTGTGGTGGACGGTAATTTGTTTAATGTGAGGTCTAAGGTATATTTCCCGTGTAGTTTGTTAAAGTTGAGCAAGTTTTTAATTCAAAGAGATTCAATTAGTTTGCGTTGTAGGGGGGTCAAGAACTTGTAAAATATGGTTCATGGCATTAATATTAATGTTGTGATTAAGTTGGGATCTGTGTAATGTGAGTGCTGAATTTTTGAATCATAAGTAAGGTCATGTTTGTGTTAATAATGGCGCCTGGTAAAATCATTAGTTTCACCAATATAACATGAGGTGCAGTTGGAGCAGGGGATTTTGTACACACATTTTGAAATGTTATTGAAGGTGTGGGTAGGAGGTTTGAAAATACGTTTTAAAGAGTAAGTGTTGGAGGGGGTTAGTCTTAGAAAAGCAGGTAAGGATTTAATAATATTGATGTGGGGTGTGTGTGGGATGGGTAAATAAGAAAAGGGGTTAAGGGGGGGAGTGGTGGGGGGGGGGGGGGGGGGGTGTAGAATTTTCTTTTAGCTTGTTTGAGAGAGAGAGAGTTAATATCTGTTTTTGGGTAAGAGAGTTTGGTAAAGGTGTTGAAAATATAGTTGATTTCAGTTTGTAGGAGAGGAGGGGAGCATCTGAAAGAGGATCCAGCAAAGATCGAAAGCTAACGCTCTTACTATTAACATCTTGAAGATTGTTTTACTATGTATTAATCTCTAAAATACTTGCTGTTTTTTATTACTAATTAAGGCCACCTGTTATCATACTTACTAAACTGACCGTATTATTACTTTGCTTTCTTCTATGTTAAGATGGCCGATATCATCAATCATAATTATTACTCATTAAGAAAAAAAGTTCTTCAAATATAAGGATCTAATGAAAAACGCACAATTAAAAAAACTACAACTGGAATTTCTAAAGGACTGCTTAAAAAATTTAGTTTTACCAAAAACTCTTTTTACCTCATAACCTACCTTTGGATCTCTCCTCACCCTTCCCTGATGTTCACATAGAGATTCTCATAGCAAAAATCAGTGATGTAAAATCCGAAGTTAAACAGACATTTGGAAAGTGCTTTCACAGCTTCAAAATTTTCCAACAATCCTGGTATCAACTTTATCCTAACTCTCTCAATGATTTTACCATTTTACTTAACCTGGCGCACAATCATAAAAATATTGCTTTTTCGTAAAAAAAAAAAAAAAATTTAATCTTATTTATTACAATAGTCCTTGGACAAAAATTCCTCTGCAGAAAGGATTATTAATCTATCAAATCACATTTTTACTAAAGATGAGGAAATCTTCCTAGGCTACGGACTCTCTTTTTCTTTCCAGAAAAGTGAGCTATGGAAGAATTGCACCTCCCATTCTACATTTAATCATGACTTTATAAAAGGATTATTAATGGATGGAATTATTACCTCTTCGCAGCGCAATACTACACCAAGGAAATTCCATGATGCTCTTTTTTCTCTTAAAATTAATAATGATATAGTAGTCACCAGATCGGATAAAGGACAAAACTTAGTCATTTTGAAGAATGTTGACTACATCTCAAAATGTAATATCTTACTTAATGATAATACTACCTATACGCTACTTAACAAAAACCCACTAAAAAATTCCCACAACATGTTTAACCCAAAACTTAAACTCATCACTAAAGATTTTCCTCAACTTCTTATTGACTTAAAACCCACCCTCCCTCGTTTATCCCAGTTTTATGGCATTCCTAAAATCCATAAACAAAATAATCCCGTCCGTCCTATCATCTCTAATACAAACTCTGTTGCTTACAAATTATCATCCTGGTTATCCAAGCAACTTAAACCCTTACTTGGTCACATCTCTCCCTCTCATCTAAAAAACACATGATTTTATTCAAAAAACACGACACATATAACCTCATAACAACCATATTCTCAGTTTCGATGTCACTTCCTTATTCATTTCTGTTCCTGTTTCATTCACCATCTCCCTATTAGAAAGATATTTTAATGAAAACACTTATAACTTAGATTACCCTTTCCCCTTATTAAAAAAAACTAATTTTCTTCACTCTCGAACATAATTTTTTCAACTTCAACAACCTTTACTACAAACAAAACTCAGGACTTAGCATGGGTTCTCCTCTTTCCCCTATTCTCAGTAACCTATTTATGGAACTGATTGAACATTTTTTTTATACTAAATCACCCCCTTCTCTCTAACACAACATGTCTTCGCTACGTTGATGATATTTTCATAACTACGTTTAACTACTCAGACGCCACTCTTATACTCAACTTTATAAACTCTATACATCCCAATATAAAATTCACCATGGAACTTTCTAGGAACAAAACCTTATTCTTCCTCAGTTCTTCTTTCTGTGAACAATAGTCCCACTTTTTGGTGTTTATCATAAACCACTTTTAATCCCTCTTACACTCATTTTGTATTCCTCATTCCACCAACTTTAATCAGACAACAAACCTCTTTCTTCTCTTTAGAGAGCCTTTAATTGATCGCGTTCCTCCTATAAAGTGCATTAGTGGGTCATCATATTTGGCGGCGAATCCCTATCATTCATTTTGTAGAATTGGAAATAAATTTTCAAAAGGGTTTTCGACCACAGCCATCCGCATTTTTTATAATACCCCATCAATATATGGAAGAACACCCGTTAATAATGGGGGCCTGTGCTTTACGGGAGAACCACCTACTGCCTGATATGGTCCAGCTAGAACTGGTTCATATAACTGGGAAACAGTTAATCGTGGTGGCTGATGGTATGAAAATAACCAGAGTGAATGATCACACAGGATCTATCCAATGTGTATCGATAAAAAACGTACAAGTGTTCAATATCAGTATTAAAGACCTAGATATATTAGCCGATCAAAAAAATGTCCGCCATTGCCGACTTATAGCGAGAGGGTTAAAAAAATACGATACCGAGTTTCAATGGCAACAAATTTCTCAACAATATAAGAATCATCCCTCCCAAATATTATTAGAGGATGACATTTTATACTCTAAGACTAAATCTGGCAATTCGTTGTATTTAATTTCTTTGGATTTGCTAATACATATAGCCCTTAGTTTGCATGTACCATGTGCGCATATAGGACGAAGCAAACTCTTGCAATTAATATACAAGCAGTTTTGGAATCCCCGTGTGAATCAGGTGATATCGGACATAGTCCGATGTTGTCCTGTATGTCAGACACAAAAGACTTTCTCGTCGAACGTAACACCTCCGATGCTGAAAATATTAGCTGACTACCCTTTCGACTTGTGCGCCATTGATCTGTTATAGTTCCCGAAAACTTATAAGGGGAACAAATACTGCTTGGTCCTTATCGACCATTATTCCAAGTGGGTTGCGGTTTCCCCGATTCCTGATAAGTCTAGTTTGACCGTTTCTCGAAGACTCGAGCATCAGATCCTATCTTTTCTTCCAAAAATCCCAAATC
>JABUQX010037873.1:7500-32286 GCA_015478945.1 Trachelipus rathkii
TTATTATTAATATGAAAAATAATTTTAGATAATGATATTTTTATATAAAATTATATAAATTTAGTGAAAAATATTAATATATATATATAATATTATTATAACAATAGTAATATATGATAATTATAATAAGCAATTAATTAATGGTCAAACAAGGATAATATATATAAATTCCTCCAATCAATCCTGTATAATTTAGAAATTTATTTCTTATATGTTTTACTATAGTTGGTTTTGATATGTACTTATTTTATATAATATTTGATTAGAGAAATATATTTTGATGTAGTATATAGTATACATTATTATATTACATAAAATTAATGACTAGCTTTGAGTAGAATTAATAATATTATTATGTGATATGTAGTGGTATATATGAATAGTTAAACTTTTCCACGGTAGTATGTGCTAGGTATCTTTATAATAATATATATCATAAATGTAGTTAGATATATCTATTGTTCAAGTACTTGGAATTATAGATCAAGAATATAGTAGTCAATGTTTGATGATATGTTTAATGTCCATGTTAGAGTCGGTATAGGATAAGTTATAGTAAAATTTCATGGTAATAGTGTTAGCTAGTAGCGATATTATTACGGTTTCTATTATTATTTTCATAATTAGATTTACTCATAATATATATAATATTTTTATATAATCTAATAAGTCGACCCGATTAATGCATGCAGTTTAGTTTAGTAAGCACTCGCCCCATACATAAGCGAGGGTTACTACGGTATTAGACAATTGGTCGGAGTGGGTAAAGATATAGTATGATAAGCTTATATCTATATTACCTTTGGGATTGGCTTCGTCTGATCTCGTATTAACGTTAATATGAGTATACCTCTGCTTGATTAGAGGTCTGCCGTTGAGTGAATGGTGTTTATGTTAATATCATACTGTATAAATAATTGATATATTTGAAACTTATAAGAATGATACAAACCTTAACTTAACAACATCTAATGTATTTTCAAACTATTTAGCATACATATTGTTCATTTTTAATTATATTATTATATATTGATATATTATGCTTGTATTATATTTCTTTGATTAAACTACACACTCACGTTGATAAAATGCACACATATGTTAGCATATAATTTAGACAGATATCAATAAGATAGTATTACGTTGGAAAGAAAACCTGTGGCGCAATATTCTTTTTTCTTAGATTAGAGTTATAAAATTCATCTATATTTCATTTTCACACGAATCTTCTGCGAATTATCTGATTATAATAATTATATCCTCAATTAAAGCACTAATGTATATTATTAATATATATAAAGTTGTTAATCACGGAGTATGTGAATATGTTATTCAATAATTAAACGATATAAATTTTTATTAAATAATAATATACCTGGTATAAAGATATAATATGAGTTTTTTCAATGTATAATTCAAAATAAGTAAGATCAATCAAAAATCGCTACAATCATGCCATACTCACATAACGTTAATACGAGTGTGATAATAACTTATTCGAGTGTTATCGGTTCTCAATCAAAATTTTTATTTATGAAATAAGAATGATATGACATGTTATTATTACATTTTTTTTATAAATCCTTAAATATAACTTACTGGTAAAATAAAATGAGGATTAAGGCAATATACTCAGAGGCCTAGCCTCACAAAAAATAAAAAAAACATGTAGTGGAGATGCATCATAACAAAGAATAATAATAAGATGAAAGAATATCCAAAGTCTGATAAGCTAGAAAAATTAATGGATACACAAGTATAGTACTCATGATTACATTATATTAATAAGGCTGCTGATTAAATAAATGACAACCTAAATACCAGAAGTAACCCCAACTCCAACAGTCATATTAGTAATAATGGTTCGCGGAATAATTTGAATAAAATCGTAACTCAAGGAATAAAAGCATGATAATGTTATCACCATAACTCATTGACCCTTAACATATACTATACTAATAAAGAGACTACTTAAAATGAAACCATCCACTTTAGGTGATATAACAGGTTGTGGGATTTATTATTTCAAGTTAGTTTTTTTATTAATAGTGAATAGTCTTATATGTAATATATTAAAACCATGACGTTTTCTTATCGTCCATTCCTTTTCATATGACTGTGTAGAGTTAACCATGAATCAAAGAGATATAACAAATATATTATTAGTTAGTATTATAATACTGATATAAATGTATAAACTCGATAAAGTAAAGATGCTTGAGACTCCAAAATCGGTAAGGGGAATAGATCCATTTATGTAGATAAAATACATGGAGCTATCTAAATACTATCTATGATTGTAGTGGTTGATTAAGAAGTAAAATGAGTACAAATGTCATTAGCAAAGTTAGAAGTATTCGAGACAATAGGCATAAAACAGAAATTGGTATAATTCTGTTTTAAATAGTACTATACTAACGATGGAGTGAGTGTTGAACAATAGTTATGAGAGAAAGGTTGGTAAGAATTCACTAAATCATTTGCATCTAGAGTTGATTTGATATTTTTAAAAATATTGTATGTATTTTGCCAGAAAGTTTTTAATTATTAACTGCATGGAATTTTGAGTTTGGAGGTAGTTTGTTTTATATTGAGATATCATATAAAAAAAATAATTATATTAACGTTTCTCTATTGAATACATAAAATATTCATTTATTTGTCTCATTTTTATTTTTCATCTGTATTCGTTGAAGTGACGTGATATTTTTATTTCTGTAGGGATTAGGTGAGTGATAACATTTGTATGTCTAAGATTACACTTAGATTTCAAGATTATAGGTAGACGCACGATCGAAGTATAATGTAGGAGATAATTTTAGTTTGATAATATCGATAAGCTATGAATCTCGTTCTGTTTAATTGTTTCTCAGCACGCTGTATTTTACGTAAGGAATCTAAATATTGGTAGATTTAAATGGATCACCTGCTATAAAATTAATATTTTATTTTATAACGTAAATAATTTATGTTAAAAGAAATATTTGGTTCGCGTATACATATACAATTCAACCTTAAAAAGTGTGAATGATGAGATATTCAGTTTATCACACTAATGGTCGTTGAAGGTATATACTTATTCTATTATATGCGCACGTAGGTGTTCATATGTAAACTTATAAATAAGATCTTATAAAAATTATATATATATGATATTATATAATATACTCTCTATATTTATAAACTATCGTAATAGTATAATAAGAATACGGATACTTGCATATAATAATGCTATGATAGAGATATGTTTGAGGAATGAATTTATTTTAAATATTTTATCTATAATGTCGTTTTTCAATTCGTTATTTAGGAATACTACGTCGAGGGTCTTTATTTGTCGTAGGAAGCGATATATGTTATCTGACTTTGTTCTTGCGATATATTATCGAGATGGGCTCGATACTACCGTTAATTATGTTTCAATAGAGGTGGAGAGGTGGTTTGCAAGGAGAGAACATATAAGTCATCGATACATGGTATCAATTTATAAAAAATTGCAACCTGAAAATCTTTGTCTGCCTATATTTGAGTTCTATTGATAGTCATAGCACTTTGTGTATTGATAGATTGGATGAGGTTAGTATTCTGTCTTTAGATATAACACTAGTAGAAGATAGAAGTAGGTAATACAGAAGCCATGCATATGGTGCAGTTGTAAGCTGTGAATTAAGAATATGGGGGAGGAATATACCTTTATAGACAGAATATTATTGTATACGTATAATAAATGGCCCACTTACACTGTGGTGGGCTAATAAAGCTGGCTATTATTAGAGAAATTACTTTATAAGTGGTTTTTGTGTGTTGCAGAATATATATCCTACATGTTAGATTTAGATTATTTTTATTTTTTTTTTTGCAATGTTTTGTTTTCATCGCTGCATAGGATCTTATTTTATTCTGAAGATAAATCATTACATATTGCAGACGCGAGACGAAGAGGGTATACATAATTTGCATCCCATTTGAGACTATCGGTTATTGAATAAGATGAGAAGTGTGTTAGGTGTTTTAGGATGGCTAAGTATCGGCTAGATGGTCGAGTGCTCACTCTCTAGGCGTAGGAGGCTTTGTGGTGTGTTGTGGTCTGTGGCCGCTACAATTAATTGGTGCTGTGGTACAGTGGTTTGAGGGTGTAGGCAGCTCGAGTGCGACTATTGTATTAGCGGCGTGGAGATTAGTTACTAGTTAAAGAGCGAGTGTTAGATACTTAGGTTGAGTTCTAGGATACTGTGTCTATAAAGCTGTATATAGTGGTTTGTTGACGTCTGTGCAGCTTATCTTAGTTGTATCTTTAGAATAGTGGAGGCAATGTCACCGCAAGAAGAGAGGAATATGTGACAAGCGTCATCCTAGAAGAATATGGAGAGAGTTATGCAGGTGGTCTGCGGTTGGACACACATGGTTCTTCTGGGGCTGAATGGATCGCGGTGATGGTCGTGGCTGTTGGTTCAGGCCAGTGGGAATATTAGTGATATGTATGGAGCAGTGGTGATAGAGAGGTATAGATTCTCAATTTATCGTTATAACTCTAAACTATCTCAGTAATTCTTTGATAAGGCTTAGACTTATAAGATAGAGATAATACCGGTGTAAATGTATTGTTGTAGCTCTATCTACCAATACGTTAATTTTATAGTTGTATGAGATTTAGTGATGTAGGGGCAATAGGATGTTATTTATAAGATTGTCAACAGGTGGTAAGCTTACCCGTTATGAGCCATTAACGAAAAGATGTTAATGAGAGAAAAGTAGTTGAGTAAGGATAGTATCTAGTCAGATGTTTTTGTCTTATTAGAAAAGAGAGTTCGTGTAAAGAGATAGTAGGTGTTGTTCTTATATAATGAGATTGAATTTTGCAGATGGATTTGAGAACTAGTCTACATAAATACAAAAGGTTTCTGATAACACAGAGATTTTCTTGACGCGAGGTCAGCCAGAGAGAAAGTACGCAATCTGATAGGTGAGTATATTCGAAGAGGAGAATCGAATATTTTTTAAAGATGAGTATAAAAGATGATGTAAGACTAAGATTTGAGATTTGTACAGTATAGAGATGATAGAGATCGAATGTCGCATAGCGCTCGTGATAGCATGAAGTGCTGCCATATGGCATAGTAGAAGATTAGTTTTGGTAGAATACGAGTGTAGATAATTGGATTTATTATGCATCTTAGTGCAGTAGATAAATAAATTAGTAGCTAATATACTCTGGAATGGACATTAAAGCTTAAGTAGGTATGATAAGATCAGATAGTTTGTAGGCCTATACTCCTTATATTGAACAATAGTTTCAATGAGATAAGAAGTACAGTGATATCTAGGATCTAGAAACAACATAGAACTGCAGAGTATTTTGCTGTTGTCGGAAGAAGTTCCTTCAATTTTTCGTATATAGAATAAGCTAGACTATACTATCTCGGTTGAGGCTATCTTCCTAAAGAATTAGAGAAAGGAGCGAAATATCACGTTTACAGTGGGGGAGCTCATATTGTAGAGATGCTAACGTTCTCGACTGTCGTGCGCCCTTAATCACTCCACAGTCAAAAATTACATGCCTTGACTCAATAATCATACAATCTTGCCACCGTACGAATTTATCTATGAGATCTCTTTAAGAATCGTCAAGAAGTACTTCTCCCGTGAGATAATCATCTTGAGGGCGGCCCTAAAAAAACATTAAATTCTAGTTGATGAATCTGAAGAGTATATGATTTCTGAGTAGGTCGACAAAGTTTGAGTCTGAAGAGCGTTCATAAATAGCTGTTACTTGTGCTGATTGTTATTAAGTTATTTAAAAGTATTAGTAGATGTATCCAGATGTAAAACCAGTAGATGAGATAATGCTAATAGAAGATGACGTAGGGTTTCGAAACTAGATCTATAAAGCAATATTGTATTAGTACATGAGAGCTCAATAGGGCGATATGATATCATTATACACCAATATATTATCATCGTTACAATATTCTAAATTGTGTTATAATGTTACTTTCATAAAGCTAGGGATCTACAGTAATAGTATGTCTATGTAGGAAATTAATATTAATTTATTTATGTAATTTATTGTGGTACGATGATCCACAATATCTTCAAATATAGTCTATGTAGAAGCTATAAAGTATTTATATCTAGACGGTAATATAGTTAATAATCTCTTATACTAGTTATATTGGAGATATTTAGTCAATTTAGTATGATATTATTTTATTTGTATAATATGATAAATAATATATTACGTAATGTAATATATATACGTTTTTAAATTTATTATCTTTCTAGTATATTTTTGAAATAGTTCATATAACTAATCTCGTAGCGGTCTAATTTGTGAGGGTGCCTCAAATTTTTATACTGTGGGATAATGTCAGCGATGGGAGTATAAGATTAGAATGGTGATGTCGTTTTGTATATCTGTTATTTTATGTTTCTCATAATACGTAGATAGAGAGAGCGAGTTTATTTTATAAGATATCAACATATACAAGTATATATAGAGTAATAGATACAAGGCCGTCAGATGTAATATTTATAGATCGGAGTAAAGTTTTTCCATATAATTCTGAGAATGAGACTCATAGATTATATTTTGATTAAATGGCATTGTTTTGCCATAAGGTGCCGGAGTAGAACGTATTTGGATGGTAAAGCGACGCAGAGAATTTTTACTCAGAGTCGATATGATCGTTCGAGATGTGATCTCTTAGATTGCCTCTGAGATGATAATTCAACTCTAAATATAGAACCTAAGAAAAGTTGATGTGTATGATGGTCTTTATATAAAGCGTTCATCTTTTAGTATTGCGCCCACGGATAGTGGTGCAATAAGGTTGAAACCATTAGTATCCAACTCTGTATATGTCTAAAAACTAGTTTTTGTTATATACCTGCAAAGTTTGAGGGTGTTTAAACTATATTTAGCTGTAGTTTAGTCACTCCAAGGAAAATACGTCACATTGTTCTCTACTAAGATTATTTTTTTATTTTATAACACAAAAAACGTTAGTAATAAAATTTTTAATAAGATCTCTAGGTGTATGGTAATGAAAATTTTTTAGATGCGCTTCACTACTATACCTATAAGAGTTTAATAATTAATATTTTATTCGTTATATCATATTTATTCATCTTGAATAATATGCATTAAACTAAAGATCTTTGAATTCTAAAAAACCTAAAATGTGTGTTAATAAAAATATACGCTTGGTTTTGGGAAGTAGAAGAAATCTCTCCTATAATGGGGGGGCCTTCAATATTCTCTAGAATTAAGCTGTTAATATTTTTGGGTATATTTTACTCTAAGGAGGCTAAAGAGAAATGCGTACCCTCGATCTATTAAGACAAGGAGTCGATGAGGAAGTCTACTGGATTACATCCGAGTTGTAGCTTAAATGAGGTAGCAGTACATGATTGAATTCTTCTAACGCCCCATAGGGGGAGTTGTCTCTCACCGTTATTACATTATATAAATTCATCTGTACTATCTTGGTATTATAGGGATTATTTCGTCGTGGTGTCTCCTCATCTCTCCTATCACCTAATACTTCGGAGGGTGGATAATTCCCAGCAAAACACTCAGTTCCATACCATCTGTTCTCCCTACTGTCAGATACTTGACCCCTATATGTCTCTCTACAAAGACACCGCCTGTGTGATTTAAATAATCTTCATAGACCTAAAGTGTTAATAGTTGGATAATATTACTTTATAATTCAATATTACTTGATCACATATATACACTTATCATTATATATAATTAATATAAAACATATTGTTATTATATTAAATTTATATTAATATATATTTATATTTAATAGTTTCTTTTACAGATTCCTATATTAGAATTATCATAGTTTCTATAAATTGAGACAGAAGTTCTGCTGTTCTGTGAAGACCGACGAACGATTCTCAGATGGATTTAAATAAAAGTAATAAATAAAAAAATATAACTCTCTCTGTGTTACTTAGATGATGTGATAGAATAGTAAACTTTCCGCGAAACAATCGACTTTATATCATTTTTATCGATATATAGTTTGATTATGGTTAGTTTATTAGTAATCTTAGGTGATTCATATCAAGATACGATATGCACTTCCTCTAGCTCTTCATAAGTACCATTTTATAGACTCCCATATTAATCCGGCTGATTTGTACTAGGCTGTTTTAAGTTTTTACCAGGTATATTTATAATAAGATTGTGATATGAGCCTTTCATTTCTCTATCCTTTTTTTTCAAAAAGTCCGACCAAATAAAATATATACATTAGCTATATCTACATCCACATATACGAAACATACTCGAAATATTAAACATAAATAAATTACTTTCCATATAATATTACTTTAAAAAAATAATTATATTTAAAATATTAACTTTTTGATATATTTAAGGTTTTTAATTATAATATAAACTATATATTTAATATGATATATTAACTATGATAATTGAATTTATTAGGCGTTAGTATCGCTGGCCGGTTTAGGGCAACTGGCATGCATTCCAGCAATCTTCTCTTTTGCCTTTAATTAGTGGGTATAGATGTCATGGCCTTGTTGGGTGAATTGGGTATCCCACCTTTGTGAAGGTAGGTATCCGTCTCCCAGATATTATTTTTACCCATATTCTTCCTTTCTTACACTTTTAATCTGATGGCATTTTTAGAATGCCCGTTCATATGCCTGCTCATTTTCTTTGTTGAATGCGGTTTTTTTTGTTTTTGATATATTTGCATAGGCTAATATACACATTAGTAGGCTCTCACATCAAGCCTGAGCACACACAAAATAACTAATAATTAACTATAATTAGTAAATATTAATCATCATTATAATAAACATCATATTACTTTTATAATTAAACTTATTAAATATAAAGATGCTCACTTCTTATTCTACTATCTGACCCTTAAGGTAATGGTGGTGTGTGAATTGGACTCTTTCTGTTTTAAATCTACCTCTCTTATATATTTTTCCTATACATTTTACTATTCTTTCTTCCATAATTTTTCTTATATTATTTATTAATTACTACTTTTCTTCTTTTAATTCATTTTCATTATTTCTTATTAATTCTTCAATACTCCTATTATAAATTCTAAATATCTTAAAATTTAAATCATAAATAGTACACTTAATAATGCTATACTCAATAATTGTATCTTATTCAATTAGATATAAAATTTATTATTTATTGAATTATATCTATAAATTTTTGTGCGTCCTTGCAATTTTTCATCACTCTTACTTCATCTTACTTCTCTCCGTAGTTCACAAATTTCTGAATAGCTTTTTTTGGCATATATATACGGACGTCTATTTTATTACTCGATAGTGGAGCATCAAAACTGGATGTGCATATTTTCTAATTGGTAATTCTTTGCACTCCACTCAGTCGCTAATATAAGTAAACGTATTTTATACGATATTAGAATAATTTAATCTTATTCATACTACATTCTCTAACACAACACTGAGTCGATAATAATACATTAAATTTTATATCGAACCAAAATACTAATGTGTGGATTATCTTTTATCTTATCTACGCTTCACTATCTCCTAATCTAATAATTTATATTAATCAGTGTGGTTAATCATGTACCCATAAGTTAATGATACCTTAGTTTGGAATTTATAGGTAATACCACTTAAGGTACTATTATTGGAACATAAAATATATTTACTTTTGCCAGTCTTTATTTAAACTCAGATTACATACTATACTTACGATCTAAATTTGTTGTATAAATTATTAAAAATCACTTAAGGATAATAATTTATATTAAATCCAGAGTCGCCTAATCGTCCATAAGCTCCATTTTCATTTATTATACAGTAATCTATCACTAATTGATATAATAAGAGAAGCGACGCGATATTTAATCAAATAAAAGTGACGAGT
Source organism: Trachelipus rathkii (assembly GCA_015478945.1). Classification (NCBI taxonomy): domain Eukaryota; kingdom Metazoa; phylum Arthropoda; class Malacostraca; order Isopoda; family Trachelipodidae; genus Trachelipus; species Trachelipus rathkii. Next base: position 17,405 of record JABUQX010037873.1, read on the forward strand.
AATGGGAGTTGGAGTCAGTATGTATTGTAGCCTAGATATATTAGATTCCTAGAGGGTTTATAAGAGAGATAACTTCAGGAGAACTACACCTCAGAGATTGGTTAGGATGGTCTATATAATACGTGTGAAGTAAATCATTAAGCCACTATGGACAATTATCATAAGATGACAATAGTAATTTATGGTAATATTGTCCTTGAAATTTTTATACATGAGTTTGTTTAATTGACTGTGAGTTAGTGTGATTTTCCCGGCTCTAACCAGAGGAAAAAGAGGTGCTGTGTGCTCGGGTAAGCGTATAATACGCGTGCGCTTCGGCAGCTAACTGCTATTTATTAGGTTTGATTGAAGAAAGCCGTTTGCTATTACTCTTATATTATTATTTTTTTTTATAATTAATTTATTTGTCACTACTTTATAAATACGAAATATTATTTAAATAATTTTCTTTAAATATATATTTAACCTATATTATATTTTAATTTAATATTTTTAATCATATATATATTATATATACTACTCGTAATACTAGAAATAAATATAAAAAATCAACTAATATCATAATATAAATTATAATTATTTAATTATATATAAAATAACATCTATTTTAAATATTCCGTCCATATAATAATATAATAATTGAAGTTAATCAATAATTTAAAGTTTATTTATTTTATGATTATACATATATAATATATATAATTATATTTATCTACATGTGTGCGTAACGAGACTATATCTTTTTAATATTCGTGTTTATGAAGGAGTAATAACTGATACAGATCTGTTGACTATCACGTGGTGGGAATTAGAGCAGATCAAGTCGCATTTTTTGGGCTCTACCATTTGAACATATTTAATATACTTATCTTTATTGTTGGTTGCAAATAAGAGAATGTCTTCTCAGTATGGGTTCTATGAGTTCTACAAGTTCTGAGTAGGTCATGATGAACGGAATGATAACTCCTGTTACATATTTAAAGTATGGTAAGATATTGCATTCATGCAATAAACTAATTTTAACGATTATTGTTAGTTTCTCAGCCGGCATAGTGTAATGTGACTCATTTGCTATGAGTCGCTCTCATATAGTCTCAGGTCGTCTTGGGTGCCTACATCTAGAATGTTAATGACTTATCCAGAACATATCTCACTATTTTAATACGAGAGAATTACATTATAATTAACTGCTCTTTATTAAAAAACATCGTTCTATCGTCTCTCAACTTTAAACTCGCAAGTCTATGCACTTCTCTCATAATTCTTGTACTTCTTTCTTTCATTTTTGCAACTCATGGGTAAAAAAAGCAAGGGCAGAGATGATAGGACGCGTACAATAACTTCTATGCTCTCATATTTCTCTCTTACCTAATGCAATAATGTAAGGTGGCAATCATATTCTGAACTACATAAGTTATTAGAAAGCACTCGCTATCTATTATAAAGTGGATCCTAATATATATTCCTCTAGCACTCTCATGTTCTACATTGGATTCGAGACACCATCTATCCCACCACCGCTGACGAAAAACTAAAAACTCGGATTAGGATCGCTATCGATGTCGTGGTATAGTAGTATATAGTTATCAATTGTTAAAAAGGAGACTTTCTGAATATTTATTCAATATAATGATATTTCAATAATTTTTTATAATATTTGGTATTTAAATACTTTAAGTATTTTATTACTTTATTATATAAAATCTTTTTAAAATTATATTTACAATATATATTTTTCTTTTTTCTCTATCCTTTACCCTCACCACTTCTCCTTTTAAATCTGTTCAATTTTGCTTTCGTTATTTATTTAAAGAATTAAGTCTATATCTTATTTATTTTTACTACTCTAAATATATATCATATTTAATAAATATATATTTTTATATTATCAGTCTATATAAATATTATAATAACATTAATCTATATATCTCTCAAACTGCCTCTGGCATATAGTAACTTAAAACTATTTATTTACTTGCTGTTTCTGAAGAGTCATGGTTACAGGTGACACTTTGGACTCATACTTTTTATTTATCTCGGTATGATCTCTCACACTTCGGTCTCTCAGTCCGGACTTTTCTCCCCTCAATTGCGTCATATTTATTTATTGTAATGATATTTTTTTTTTTATTTTCCTTTGAACTTCAAGTGCCAATAATCGTTAGGTACTTATGTGATAAGAACTATGAACGAAGAAATAACGATAATAAAATTGTACATTCTACTAAGTTTTTTTACAATATGAATGATAGTTTTATTTAAAGGTATTATATAATACAGCTCACTCACGGCAGTTGGTGGGGCGAGGTTGGAAGCGTGGTGATCGTGACCCCTTTTGATAATTTCTCACTTTATTTGCCATATTTCCATGTACAAATGGTTTGTTTTTAATTCTATCAATTCTCCTTCTCCATTTTATTTCGTTAATCAAATCCTATGAGCTATATAAGCTGCATTCATTTTTTGAGGCTATATTTTTGCACTATTCATATTTTTTTTACTTGCACATGTGTTATATTAGCCTTATGGATCTTTACCATTAACTATCTTTAACAATATCTCAGTCAATTAGAGACCTCTCAAAGAATTAAAATCATTGTCCACAAAATATGAATATAATATAAATATTGATATCATTTCAATTGAGATTAGTTTGGTTCCCGATTCACACCTCTCTCTTCCGCAAAACTTTTTGACATCTCATCCTTCCTTGAAAATTCTGGGCTTGTTATCGTTTTTACTGCTGTATTTCATGTGTTTTATATTATGAAATATTTAATTTTCGAGAATCATTGTACATATAGAAGTAGACCATATATATATCTCATAGAATATTAGTAACTGCCTTTATAATTAAGTCGTCCTAATCCCCATATAAAATGCTGATACCTAAATCAGTGGGCACATCCGATATTAACGCGACACAAAAAATAACCAGCGTCGCGTGTCAATCACCCTCACGTTAATCATTTTTAGTTTTCATCCTGTATCAATCAATATCTTTATCTCGCTCGCGGAGGAGACTACTCGGCAATGCGAGTATTTTAGACTTAATCGTTAGACGCTACCTATATATTATTGTTTGATCAATCAAATTTATCTCGCATATAGTCAGTTTAAATAAGCCAAATACATATCCTCTGAGTGTATACTAAACTTTCGATAAAATCATTCCATAAAAATACTACAAATTCTTTCATTTTATAATATAAACAATAGTTAAAAAACTTCATCATTTACTTGCCGGAGAGACCTTTGACTTTTAGAAAGGGCCTTTTGTACCCTATCATGTATAATATTTTTTATTAAAATTAAATCTATCCAAACTTTCTAGAATTCTAAAGGAATGCATCTAATATAAAACTTGTAGTAACTTGAACTCCGTGCCGCTGCGGACGGCTTTTATTTTCCCTTCATCTTCGCCTGCTCCTTCCAGCTTTTCACTTGAGGCATCTTGGCACGCTTTCCTTGTTTGCTTCGCTGAATGCCGCGTGGCTTCGGGCAGGGGCTCCGCTTTTTTTAACGCCCCTCTTGCCATTTCTCATATTTACCTTGTTGACCCGGGCGATTTGTTGTACTTGTCATGTCTTTTCTCTACTAGTCTTTGCCTGTTATACTTCTTCCTGGCCCAGTTTGTTTTCCCGCACCGTGCCCCTTATTTTTTTTTCTTCCCAGCCTCCTCCTTTTCTAATTGCCTACGTTCCTTTTACTTGCCCGCTTCTCTTTTTTCATTTGTCCGCGTTTACGCTATCTCACATTCTTATCACGGACCCATAATTAATATATCTACAAATATTTTTTTTGTTTATATTTTTTCATGTATTTATTTAGAGGTAGGACATTTTTTGCCTTTGTGAAGTCGCCTTTTCGTCTCCTACCCAATACTTGGGCCGCGACACTTTTCTGCCCCAGTCTACGCTTTTTCGCTTATCGGTGTGTCCACGTCTCGAGACTAGCGATCGGAGGACCAGTTGATTAGTATGGCTCATATATAGGGCCCCCTACTAAGGGGCTATCTATCCGACTGTCTCTGCCTAGTACGTGAGAGTGGAGAGTTCGATTTTCACGACTCTTTAACTTAGCCGCCGATCCTAGCAGTTCCTGACTGACCTACTGTCTATACCTCAGATCAGTTATTAGTGAGTATACCTAGTATATTTAGCTAACCTCCATTTGTCTAGCTACTTGCGTAGGTGTTTAGTTCCAGATTAGTAATATACTATCTTTATTTCTGCTCGATCTTAGCATATATGAGTTTTTCGTTTGCTCCCATCTGTTATTTTTTTTTTTTTTTGTCATTTCTTTTTTTATTTCTTTTTTCTTTTCTTTTCTTCTTTTAAATTCATTCCGTCCATACCTCGGTATAATCTTCTTTTCTATAATTAATTTCTTGGCAACTATCAATCAATTACTTGTTTGATTCTATTTATTCGTTCTTTTTTCTTTCTCAATCAATTTTCTATCATTATTCACCATACTATTTCCTTTAAAATCTTCATTTTTATTAATCTATCTCTCTACATATCTGTAATGAGATTTAATGGATATTGAAGCATCATTCGCTTCATTTCCATTACAATACATATCCTAGAGAAAATCTTAGCTGATCTTTTACATAATTTTCTTTCTGTTGATTCATCGCTTATTCTTTTTTTTTTGATGTATTTGCAATCCAGTCCAGATTATTTGCTAGTTTACTATATTTAATTATCTTTTTCTCCGTATATCCTCAGCTTCAGCGTAAATAAGAACTCCTCAACTTCAAATAATTTTTACAAACCATCTCTTCTTCTTTTGTAAATGAAATGTGTTTATTATATCTTTATATACTAATCGTATCGTGATAACATTCGTCATGTACTACTGTCGATCATAATTCTAACTTCTCCCGCGAAAACAGGAAAAGTTTAGGGACACCTCCTCTGAGGGGCAGTATATTTTAAGATGAACTACATTCTAACCTAAGCTATAAAATACTAATACTATTACTATAACTAACCTGTAATTAAACAAATGAAATAAATATAATTACATTCATTTTACATAACATAACTACTCTCTTTTTAACTTCAGTGATTCTTCTAACTTGTTTAATCTTTAAAGTTCTCTTTCAAAATAACTTAGAGTAATAGAAGGTCTTTGGGGTCATCCCAGTGAAAAATATAAAAGATGGTAACATAATGCAGTAGGTCTACTGGTCTGGGGATGGCGGAAGCTCCAGTGACAAGTAGAATGGGGTAAGGTGTGGGTTGTAGATTCACTCACACACTTTATTACACAGCATCAAGCGTCCGCACTTACATTTCAATATTCTGAGGGGACAGTTATAGACTTTTTTCTATTCTTATGTACCATATACAAACACCGGTTGGTTTTCTATTTGCCTGTGAAAGATCGGGACGACGACAATATATTGTCTTTGTATATGCAGTGCAAAGCAACTCTCAGCATCATGACATTACTTAGTTAAGAGACTTTAATCATCAGTACAAAGCATCAAAATGACTCTATGAGTGATGTGACATTTTTACAATATATATGGGAAAAGATTGATATATATTTATATATCATCATCATTCTTTACTAGATGCTTCCAATAGCCTGCAGTTTATTCCTTCAGCTATTACAATTACTATTGCGTATGTTTTTACATTGTCGTTTCATGGTCGTTTTAGTTTTAATGGAGTCCGACTAAGTATCTCCATTGTCATTATAACGTCATTTCTTCTAGCTATATGACCTGCCCATCTTAATTTCTGTTGTGTGACTCTGACTACTATATTTGTTGATTTTTTTGTGGTCTTATCCAATCTTTTCTTTATCTGTCCGTACACGTTATAACAAAGATATATCTCCCCCTTATTTCGCAGTCTTGTTCTTCGTTAGTAGTTAGGTTCCGGTTTTGATATGTCTATAATATATTTCCAGCTCCATTTAAGGGGCGTTAGAGAGCTCGTATCTCTTGGAAACTTAGTACCCCCTTTTTTGATGACGTAACCTCGTAGTAGAAGAGGTTACTTATTCGTGCAGCTCCCCGTAGGGGGTTGCCCCCTCTTAAAGTTTAAATTACCACCCCCTTTTTAAGGGGTTTTAGAGAGATCATATCCCTTTGAAACTTTGTACTCCCACTTTTGATGACATAACGTCGTCGTAGGTGAGGTTACGTATTCCTGGCTCTTCCGTAGGGGTTGCTGCCTCCCTCTTAAAGTTGTTATTTCCAGACCCATCTTTTGGATGTGTTAGAGAGATCATATCCTTTTTAAAGCTATAACATATAATGTACGACTGTTACATAGTTAGATAACACTCTCGCTCTCTTCATATGCGTTATAACCCGCCTGCTCACCTCTGACATATATTTCAACTGTTGTAGACCTGAGATGTAGAACCCATGCGAAGTACGTTCAAATACTTGTGAGCCGTTACGCCTTTCCCATAGTCTAACTTCCATACCGATGGTGTTTACTTGTTTAGAAAAGGTTAGAGTAAGCTGTTTGACTTTCGTTCCTCTGCTCTGACTGATAACTGTTTTTGACCGGTTTAAACTCGAGCTCGTGGCACACACGCCAGTTCAGTAAGCTAATCCTCAGTGTGTTTAACATACACAATGTTCACTTTCATCGCTGTCAGAAAACACGTTTGGTGTGTAATAGGTGAATTAACTAACACCACGTGAATTCAGTTCCATTGGGGTTTCTCTTCTTATCACTAACCAGCATTGTAACTCCACATCCAGGGATCTTAACTTCCCATTGTATAATGTCTTGTATAAAGGTATACCTGTTTGTTAAGACGAACCATAATACGCGTTTACTGGGAATGAAACACTTTTAAGATAGAGTAGAGAACTTGTTCACGGCTTGACAGCTAAAGCCACTATGGTTTAAAACGAGTTTAGACTTACAAGATAATATAACTTTCGACCAACCACGGGAGAGGGAAAATTGAGATGAGGTTTACACCCTCCAATCACAAAAAAGGCTAAACGTTTGTTTTACGAGCTGCTGTAAAGTAATGATAATAATAATAATTTTGATTTCTATTTACACGGGATAATTTAACTTTTTAAAATAATAATAATAATAATAATAATAATAAATAATAATATAATAATAATAATAATAATAATAATAATAATAATAATAATAATAATAATAATAATAATAAAATATAATCAATAATAATAATAATAATAATAATATAATAATAATAATAATAATAATAATAATAATAATAAGAAACAAAATCAATAACATAATACCAAAAAAATAATAATAATTTAAATAATAAAATAATAATAAAACAAATCCGAATCTTAATAAAAGCTCTGTATCTGAAATAATTTTTAGTTATCAGAGTATTATTTTTTAAATGTTAGATGTTAATTAAAAAACCTATCCAAAATGCTTCTTTTTAAATAAAATAGTCCCTCTGCGTCTATATCTTAAAATAACGATTGTAAAGCAGCGCTCAAAGCAGTAAAGCCAGTAATAGCAGTAAGCATCTAAAGCAGAAAGCAGCCTAAAGCCTATTGAAAGGCAGCAACCCAGCGCCTCACCATAAAGCAGTAAAGCCCACGCAACGCCTACTTAATAGCCCCATCCCTTGTTTTCTGCTATGCAACTTGCGCATTGCCATCTATCCTGTTCTTACTGGCTTTAAAAAGATGTGTATAAGTAATTATGTTTTTAATAAATTAATCTCATTATATATATTAAAAAATACGATGAAAAGCAGTAAAGGCAGTGAAAGCAGAAGCCTCTATTTCCCACCACTCGCTCGCCAGGCAATTGCGTCCCCTACCTGATTTTCCTGTTTACTGCTTTGAGGGTTGTAATATATATGTTTTTAATTTGCAAAACTCTCTTAAAATTTTATTATGAGTAAAATGTGTAACCTATGTTCATTCCCTGACTTTGAAGAACATGGTGAATTTCATTGTTTTGTTGTTGTTGTTGTCGTGCTAGATTTGTTGCGTTTGTTGTTATTGTTGTCCTCCTTTCCTTTTAGATAAGTATTGTTGTAATATGTTCTTAGGCTAATCCATGTGGATGGTGCAAGGTACTTCCCGTTTTCGGCGTCTTGTTGTTACTGATGTATTGCCACTGAATTGGTTGTTGCATTGCCCTCGCGTTTCGTCCCCTATCCTCGCGCGTCTCGTTTGTAAAAATGTGTATATAGTTCTAGCATATTCCACTTTAGATGAATGATGACTTGTTTGGGATAGTTTGATGTCATTGTGTCCGTTGTAGATGATGGGTTCTTTCACATATTTCGTTGGTGTTGTTGTTGAAAAATGCTCGTATTATACTTCTAGCATGGTACGTGTGGATGTGAATGGTAAAGTTTCGGCGTTGTTTCGCCTCCTACTTGATTTTTTTTTTCCTTTTCTTCTTTTTTCTTTCCTGTTGTTAGATGTTGACTCCGGTTCTTTCGTCGCCCGCGCTTGTTGTTGTTGTTGTTGTTCGTTTGTTTAAAAATGTGTTGATTCTGTTTCTTGAGTCGCTGTTGTTGATTTTGTGTTGATTCTGTTTGTAATAGCTCTAAGTTTCATTGTATTCAGATGTAGAAGCTTTTGAGGTAAAAAGAACTGGTGAAAAGTGTTAGTAGTAGTAGCAAAAGTAGTATCTCTCTCTCTCTCTCTCTCTCTCTCTCTCTCTCTCTCTCTCTCTCTCTCTCTTTCTCCTTCTCTCTCCTCTCTCTCTCTCTCTCTCTCTCCTCTCTCTCTCTTCTCCCCTCTCTCTCTCTCTCCTCCTGTTCAACCCCATAGGGGGAAACGCTGTTTGTTTTTTATAATGCTCTCTATGCAGCTTTCAATGTCGAAAGTCTTCAAATAACTACAATAAAAATTGAAAATAGTAGCGATGTTTGCGGAAGTATGGATTTCTTATTTCACTGCGATATTATGCCTTCTATAAAGGTTGAAGACGTGTAGAAGAACATCTTTCAATTTAATAATAAAGTTAATAATATATATATATAATATATATATATATATAATATATATACTATATATTATACTATATTATATATATATATATATATATAATATATATATATATATATATAAACACTAATCTTAATTTACATTAATAAATTGTGTCAGGGTAAAAGCAACCTTTACACTTATATATATATATATAATATATATATATATATATTATATATATATATATATATATATATATATATATATATATTATATATATATATATATATAATATATATATATATATATATATATATATATATAAATAAAAATATATATATATATATAATATTTATATATATATATATATTATATATATATATATATATATATATATATATATATATATATATATATATATAATATATATATATAATTTATATATATATATATATATATATATATATATATATTATATATATATATATATTATATATATAGTATATATATATATATATATATATATATATATATATTACGAGCCAAACATTTTCTATATAAATAAACTTTGGTCCATAGCCGGGTAGGCGTCTTCAGCCGAATAAAGCTTGGTCGATTGGCCATGGGCAATGAAGGCGCCAAAAGGAAGAGGCTCGAGCTCTGCCTCTTCCAATTTTACTCTTGTTGCTGTTGTTCACGTGAGAGCGAGAGCGGGTAAACAGAGAATGAGGGAGTAGGGGTAGAAAAATACTCCCCCTCAATGACGAACAAACCTGACGTGACAAGGCAAAAGCAAGCAAACAAACGGAGACAAAAGCGGGCCGAAACGGAGTAAACGAAGCGGAAGGCGGTGCGAAAGGCAAAGTGGTGCGACTCCTGCGGATCAATCCCGGTGGCGGCGCGCGAACGCGGGTGTGTGTGCGACATGACGCGGAGAAAAAACGAAAGGGGGGTAGGGTAAGCGATGTAGCCATAGCAACAAAGATGAAAGGGGGTGAGGGGTGGATGTGTATGTATATATGCAATTGTGTATACGTGTAAATAGCAACTCACGTACGTTGAAGACTACGTCATCAACGAACGATCTTGTGTGCGCACCTGTGGTGCGCACAGGTGTATGTATAATAACAAAGGGGGTGGGGTAAAAGGGGGGTAGTATATATTATAATATTATATATAATATATATACTATATATATATACTATCTTATATATATACCTATATCACTATATTATATACCTATATATATATCACCTACCTACCTATATATATAATTAAAATCTAAATATATATTTATGTAAAATAAAATATATATATATATAATATATACTATATATAATATACATTACTATATATATATATATATATATATATATATATATATTATATATATATATACCCTATATAATATATATATATATATATATATATAATATATATATAATATATATATATAATGGGTGGGAATTTAAACCATTGGTTTAATCCATGGTTTAAACTAGGGATGTACCGATTTTTTCAGAGCCGATACCGATACCGATACCCGATACTCTATTTTTTTAGGGTCCGATACCAATACCGATACCTCTTTATTAATATACCAGATATATACACAGTAATAAGATAGAACATTTATGACTGCTAGGGCAACTCAAGGATGCATTTCCTATACAACCAATCCTAAGTCATTTATTTCATATTTGGTTGTGCCCTAGCTAATATCATTTATTTTATTAATCTTGGCACAATAGTATTTTGAAGGAATAATAAATGCAAAATTAATATTAATAACTCCTTTTTATGTTTGTGTTTATCTAAAAAATATTCCATTATTTCCCCTTTTCCAGTCAAAGTATTAACAAAGTTTAGCTACTAGCTTTCTATGCCTCTTTCACACCCACCACCTTACTATTCTACAGCAGAACTTCTTTACTAGCCTATAACTGAGAAATATGGAGAGATACATGCTGGGAATGTCAGGAAGGGTTAGAATATAGAACACTATAGAAAAGACAAAAATTAAAAAACAACGCTATTACTTCAAACATGACATAATAATACTATACTCCTTTAAGATAAAGATAAGTATAATTCAATACTCAATTCAAAAATTCTCAAATTGGATGCAAAAACATTAAGCTTTCACTAGTATCTGGCAAGAGCCTGTTCCTTTTTGAGGTGTTTACATTCCAACCCACACTAAAAATACGCTCGTTCTCGAATGATGAGGGAGGGGCTGATAATTTTTTCCTTGCAAGCACTGATAATAATGGAAACCTTGGCCCATTTTCATACCACCACATGAAAGGATTCTCTTCTGTAGGCAGCAGCATCTCTATGTTTCGTAGAGCCTCATCTCCTCTTTCACAGATTGCAAATTTGAATTATTTCTGCTGCCTCTTGATGACTGTCTCTTCAGTTTTTTTCGAATGAGGCTCCTTGGTGTGATTCTTCTGAAGGTGAATGAGATGTCAATGCAATTTCGGTCATCAACTTATCAAAGTCTAACATATACAAATCCTCTTCATCTTCAGTAGGTTTATTTTCTGAAAAGCTACCATCGTCACTATTAGTGCTGTTGCCAGGGGTTGCTGATAAGGCGGCTTCCACTTCTGTGAATCTTTTTTTTGTCTCGCGAGCAGCTCCTCGCGCCTCTCTATGCTATTTAAATGACTTCTAGAATTGTTCACCGCTCCGGAGATGTCATTCTGCTGGATTTCACGCTAGCTTAATGAATTCTCTCTCCTATCTAGAATCTTCATATTTTATTTTTTTTATTTTTTACAAGTTGTCATGCGCCCTCACGGGCAAGTCCTAACACTCAATGCGAGCGCGGGTATTGAATCCGCTCAACAAATTCGTCTCAACGCAAATTACACAGATGAAACACAGACCGCACGGCTTAAAGTAAGGGCAGGATTAAATTGAGTAGGAAAAACAAAAGATGGCAGACGAACATTCCACAGAACAGAGGTGGCAGAAAGAAGGAAGCACAGCAGCGAACTAGTCTGGATTTACTAATATCAACACAAAACTCATGTGCCAACACAGCACCCCTTGTGCTACGAGTGCATCGTCCCTCGACACTTCAGCTACGGTCCTATAGCCACAAAAGAGCATAAAAGCCCAACATCTTCCCCGCGCCGCAAAGATAGTACGGGGTCAAACCTGAACCTAGAAAGTACACGCACAGTTTAATAAGTATTCTTGGCCTTTGACTCGACTCTCTATTCAAAACTCCGCAGCTGAACAGAGCCCCCAGGCATGAGAAGCAGTATCCATACAAAGGGCGGATGGAGACCCTTGTAATAGCTGGAGTAACTGAGAAGAGGAAAATGTCTCGCACTCTAAACACTCCCAGTCCTTCTTTGAGTGTCCCGCCCAGCAACCGGCTTGTGGTTGTGATGTGAGGTTTCCAAAGACATTTCTTTGTTTATGTTAAAGGCCAAAGATGTTTATATATTATCACCAGGAGAGACGGGAGAACCGTCGAAGAGATGAAAAGGTTAGGTGTCTAGAGAGTGATAATTTTGTAGAAAGTTTGGGTTTTTAAAGAATTAAATTATTACAAGGCTGAGACAACCCACCCGGATTCCTATCCCCCCCGCATCAGCGAGAAATAGAATCGGAAATGATTAAACGAAAGAGGCCAATTTAGGAAGTAAAAGACCAGAGGGACAGAATTGAAATGAGTTGAAGAATGAAGGGTCCGAGTCCATTCGGCATATGAGTGGATAGAGTTAGATATGCAGTAAAAGATCCTTAATGAAAAGCAGCGTAACTACAAGTAGGACAAATTACACGAATCCCTGAGAACACGCACTATTGACATTCCCCCAGAAAGCACAAGAAGAACGCTCCGCCCTCATCAACAACAACCGATATTGAAGATTTGAAAGAAAGCTAGACATGAAGTGAGCTTAGAGAAGGAAGAGGAAAGCCAAAGGAAGGGAGCTTGGAGAAACATTGACGGGTACCATACCATCAAAAAATGCTTTGATATATCAAGCGCCAAACCCAACGCAAGTCTTGCCCTTTAGTTCCTAAAGGCGGCAAATCCACCCAATTAAACCTGTTAAATAATGAAAGTATATCGCCAAGTAGCATCCCTCCGAGCGTCGAAAGCCGTACTGGCGATCGGAAAAGAAAGGGAATAAGATTCTAGATGTCTAGATAGAGAGTGAGAGCTTGAGAAAAGTTGGTTTCAAAAAGATCTTAGACTAGACATATCAAGTTAGAGCGAATAGGGCGATTAGTTTAGAAGGATCAGAGCTGCTTCCTTTTTTCGGAAATAGGTTGGACATATGCCATATGCGCGCTTCCAACAACTGAGGGAAAGTGCTAAGTAGAGGCATAGAGAATATAGCTTGAAGAAAGGAAGCGGGGTCAGCAACGGAAGCACACTCCCCTCCAACACCCCTCGGGAGGAATGCCATCCGCGCCACCCGCCTTCCTAACATTAATAGATTTCAGTAGCCCATGAACCCGGATCACATATAATCAGAGGTAAGGAAATGGGACACCTGAGAGTAGAAGAGTAGAAAAGGGACGCCAAAATCGTTCAGAGTAGATTGAATGAAAATAGGGGGCCAAAGAGAGATTGGCCTTTTCAGTTTGAGCATTAGCAACAGAACCATCATCAGAGCGAATAAGAGGCAGAAAGGATGATTTACAGAAGTTGTTTAGAGATTTTTTTTGGCAAGAGGGCAGAGAGATTTGTCAGTAGGAACACCAAGGAGGTTAACGCACTTTCGTTTAAATTGAAAAGTCCCACTTTGCGCTGCGTTGCAAGAGTAATTCCCTGGGACGTTTTTCTAGCTGAAATAATATAGCAAAGAGTGCATAGGAGAAAAAGAAATGCTCCATCCGATACGCACTGCCTCTAGCATGAATGGCCAGAGAACAAAGCACGATCGAACCAATCAACGATTTACAGCTCCCACTTTATGCGGCAAGAAGCTGAAGCGTCTTTCAGAGTCAAAGCGTCACTCCAATTATAGTTAGCCAAAGAACAACGCAATGCCCCCAATCGACCTATTCAAAGTGCCAGAAAACGGGCATGAGGGCAGGAATTGGACCGTGTTGGGCAGAAATATAAAATTAAGGATATAAATATTGGGGAGATTTACCGATAGGAGCGAAGGTGGTGTATTTATAGAGAGAAGGAATAGTGGTGAACATAGGTCAAGGTTTGTTCAAGAATTGGTTGGGACGATTCCGGAATGTGTGTACCGGCTTCTCTTAATTCAGTTGCCTCCCAGTCGTTCGAGAACTCTGCATGATTCGGACTTCCTCCCCACCTAAATCAGTTATGAGAGGAACCCAACCATTCAGTGTGTGCTGGTACTATCTAAATCCCAAAATAGAGGATTACTCACGTACTTTGGATGAGAGCATAATACCACAGCTTTTCGTGAGAAGTAAGTAAGGTAATTAAAAAAGGCATGAAATCTGTTAAATCTGTTCTGTTAGGAGAACAGTAGAAGAAGCACAAGATTATTGTAGTAGAAAGAAGAATGATTTAAGTCACATAACAATCGAAGTTTTAGGACGACTTCGAGATTTCTCGAGACGTGTCAATAAGAGTCTTTAATGTTTAGATAGGCATATACCTCCACCCTTCAAAACGCCAGAAATTTAAAATAAAGTTATAGTTGGATATACCTCCAACCCAAGAGTTAGAGGAAAATTCTTAGCCATCCCCCCTCGGGTCTCAGACAAGAGCAAAAAATTAGGGGGTTAGAGTTAGAGAGGTTGTATTCCACGGATGCAGAGTAGAGTGCAAGCACTGATCGTTGGTAAAGTCATAGAGAAAGTATGCCGCCTGTCCGCCAAAATTCTGCTATCATAAAAGCCACAGCACAATCAATTAAAAAAAAAAAAAAAAAAAAAAAAAAAAAAAAAAAAAAAAAAAGGCGAAACAAACGGCAAAAACCAAAGGAGAAATGAGGAA
>JABUQX010037874.1:0-2500 GCA_015478945.1 Trachelipus rathkii
TATTGTACTTCGTTCAATTCAGGTAGGTGTTTAACCGTTTTTCGCATTTATCGTGAAACGTTTTAGCGTATTTCGTAAGCCGCTTCAATATTTATATATATATATATACTATATATATATATATATATATATATATATATATATATATATATGTCGGTACGGTGCGGTGCGTGGTGCGCAAATTTTGGTGCGGTGCGGTGCGCTGCGTGGTTTGCTCTCGGTGCGGTGCGGTGCAGTTGCGCAATGCAAAAAAAGAAACCGGTACGGTGTGGTGTGGTGTGGTGCAGTGCGGTTATGGAGTTGGTGCGGTGCGGTGCTGGTGCGACCTCCCAGTGCGGAGCGGTGCGGTGCGCAAACCAGTGCTCGGCCAGCACTAATATATATATATATATATATATATATATATATATATATATATATATATATATATATATATATATATATATATATATATATATATATATATATATATATATATATATATTTATATATATATATACCGTATATATATATATATATATATATATATAAATATATATATAATATATATATATATATATATATATATATATATATATATATATAACATATACTATATATATATATATATATATATATATATATATATATATATATATATATATTTGTGTGTATGCACACAGGATTTGACTTAGGGGCTATCAAAGGTTGAGTTATTTATGTCCCTGGTGAGGGTTGGCGAGGTCTGAGTCCCGAGTGGTAACTAATATTAAATCTAAACTAACATTAGACGTTTTGGATTTTCATCGAATTTCGCAATTGCATTTGTTTCCAATTCGTTAATTTTTTCACTATGAATACTCATCCTACATAGTCCATTAAGTCTGTCTTCGTTCATTGTGTTTCTTTGCTCTTCGCAGAGTACTGAAAGACCTTTCAATGGTACTTGTTGAACACGGTAGCATCAGTGCAATTAATTTTTGATTTGATGAAAAAAGGGGTCGGCTTCTTTAATGACCAGTGAGTTCCAAGTCTTTCAACTTTTGCTGTTTCATTTTTTTATCCAGCCACAAGGTAAACCATAAATCAGTTTCGGTATGAATTTTGTTGATATCTAGATTATAAAATTCTGAAAAGTATTTTACTTTCTCACGCAAACTACCTACGGGAGCACCTAACATAAGAAAATGAAAAAATGAAATGCTGGCACGTTGTTCTCTGAAAATCTAGTCTCTAAAGAGGATGAAAGTGAGTCAAGATAAGGCACAAGTATACAGAACGCTTCCAATATTCAACAGAAGTTTTTGCAGGATGATTTGCTTTATGTTGTTGGGATTGTACTTTTCTAGGTTGTGCAAGCTCTACTAAGAACTCAACATTAATAGCATTGGCGGATAAGAGCAGATCATCAATTATTTGATCAGTAGTTTTGCAGTGGTCTTTGACAACTTTCAAAATTCTTTGGGCATGATAAGAGCACTGCATAAGGTCAATATTTTTGTTTGAATAATGTTAGCCACTGGTTCAACTAAAGCAAAATATTTGGCTATTACGGAAGAGGTAATAATGAAATTGGGTCTTGTTGCTGAACAGTATAACAGAAAAGCTGTTTTTCTTGTTTGATTGTTGCCTTCCTTTAACAATTTCTAACCTTTCAACGATTTTTATCAGATTTGTATGGAAAATAGCAATACTATGATATTTTTGAGTCCAACGGGTTTCACAAAGTTTAGGCAAGTTGGGAATGTATTTTTTTCTTAGGGTGGAGTCTCTGAAAAAGTTTGTTTTTATTGTGGCAATAGTATTTCGAATTTCCGGAATAATGTTTAGGTAATTAATGACCAAATTAAGCCAATATGGCTTACACAGTGAAAATATAATTCTTTTTTATATTTTTCCCGCTGTTTCCTTTGAACTCCATGTTCCCTCCCTGCCATTGCTGTGTAGCCGTCGTACCCTTGACCATCGCATAGACACGGATCCAAGCCTTCTTTTTCTAAAAACAAATCAATCATTTGGCAATGGTTTTACCATCCATCCCTTCCAGAACTTCAGACCCCAGAAATTCTTTTCGAACAGGCATTTTTTCAAGATCGAAAAACATTTTTTTTTTTTTTTATTAAAAAAGTTCACACCTCACGGGCATAGCCCAATTCAAGGAGGGGAACTTCTCTAGGTAATTTCTACCTAGGACCCGAACTAGGATTCGAACCCGCGACCTTGCCATGCGACTCCGTCGCTCTACCGTTTGAGCCACGGTAGCGGCAATTCTAGAGATAATTGTTCATTGCCTGACCAATCCACAATTTCATAGGCCAAAATGGAGATGACACCAAATTTTTTGGCATCCGCGACAATCATGTTTTTTATGATAATTCCGCACAAATTGATAAGTTCATTTTGGATTATCATGTCCTTGAATGTTCTTGAATATGTTCTTTCAATTCCACATCACCACTTTCTATTCGATGTTTAATCAGGTCTTTAAAAATTCCCTCATGCAGGCTTAGACCTCTTAAAG
>JABUQX010037874.1:10000-30801 GCA_015478945.1 Trachelipus rathkii
ATTCAAAAATATATTTTGATAATGTTTAATATTTAAACTTTAAAGTTGAGTTCAATTCTGAATTATATATTAAGAGAAAAACTGTTTATATTTCAGAAATTTTAGTTGGCTATTAATAAAAGAATTAGAAATAAGAATTGATTGTAATTGTTTCGCAAATATTTCAATTTGTCAAAATGAAAGTTAAGTGTGAAATATTCTATCTTACTTCCCGAGAGAGAGAGAGAGAGAGAGAGAGAGAGAGAGAGAGAGAGAGAGAGAGAGAGAGAGAGAGAGAGAGAGAGAGAGAGAGAGAGAGAGAGAGAGAGAGAGAGAGAGAGAGAGAAGTGGTACGCAATCTTGAACCGGAAACAAGTGAAGGATTGATTCTTTAGTTAGATTCGTTCAATGGCAGTAGTTCCATTTATTTAAATGTTCAACACTCTAATTTTAAGCTAAAGCAACTGGGTAGTTAACATCCCCAAACAAGGCATTTGCACTGACTTTTTCGTTATCGTTGAAATACAATTTTCTTCGCTTCGCAGGCAAAAAGAAAAAATAAGTTTTATATTGTATGTGTAAATTGGAACTCACTCCATTTATTTGCGCATAATAAATACGTACATCTTTTGCACAATTCAATCATTGTAGTGAATGTATTAATACTACATTGCCCTTCGATCAAAGCCACATCTCATTCATTATTTTTACTTTCATAATCAATTACTTCATCAGTTTTAAGTTATTATAGATCTCGTTGAATATAAATAATCATTACTCTTATATAACTTCATATCTCAATTCTATCATTCATATCATGTCTTAAGAAAGCTCGCTCATCCGGTGTAGTACCCATCTCTAATAGACACACTGTCGCCCATTTTTTTCCTTTAAGGTAGGCTTGGAAGCTGCAGAGGAGTCAGCGACCTACGGCTAAATTAGATGTGCTGAAGTTAGTTAGAAATTGTCTTGATGTAAAAATAAGTCAACCAGGTCTGTGCATTCGGAATCAGTGCCCGGATTGCGGAATCGGTAAATTTTGGTGAGCAGAAATCGAAGTCAGGTTGGAAGGCCTTCTCGAAGCCAAAATCGAAATCGGAGTTGAAACCCAAGTTAGATTCTTATAACCGATTCCATAATCCTGAAAACAACAAAGCCCAAGAGAAAAGGGGTAAATATATCCTAGTAAATGAGCTTTATCCAATATATTTGATGCAAGTTGGTTATTAATGTAAAAATTAAAGTCAATGTTTTCGCATTTTAGGTAACGCTTGTGAAAACATAACGAAATTAAAATATTTATACGACTTTCACTCCATCTTCAAAACAAATACAGAACAATTAAAGATTCAAAGGTTTAACAAGATGTCGGATTCTGGAAGAGCGCCCTGATAAATTTTAGTTTCTAAGATCGTTGTTCTGAATGCTCCTCGCCACTTGGACAACTTTCCCTCATGATGTCTCAGTAGGAACCTTAGAGGTATCCCATCAATGGCTAAAATTTTAAGAAAATTCAGCTGATAGTAATTCCATAGCAAGTGACAGCTTTTCAATAGATTAAGATGCGTGTAAACTTCCAGAGGTAGGTGCAATTTCCTTTCTCAAAGTAATAAAGCATGAGGGCGAACTAAGGATTAACTTCTACGTGTCGAACCTTTTCCACCAATGTTTTGATCCTCTTTCTAAAAATCTTGTGAGAAAATCTTAGTAGCCAATTCTTAACCAAACAAATCTTTGCGAAAGTAACTCAATAATCATTCATTTGGAGTAGCGTTGTAGCAGCACTTAAAATAGGTCTTAAAATTGTGACGAACATCAGTAACACATTTTTCTAATGGTTAACATAAATATTTCGAGATTTAAGAGTTAATTAATGACAACTTGATAAAGATAACCTACTTTAATGGCCACACTTTATTTATCAACAGCCTCATAGCATGAATGAATTTTTCAGGAGTTTGCTTGTAAAATCTAGGCTTAACCTTGCAAAAAAATCTAGCAAGAAGATATAACTTTTCTAATGCCTTTTACAGAGCAATGAAAATTCCTTCAACAATTATGATGTTCAGACATTTTGTGACAGACAGACAAGTGACAACACAAAAACTTCAAGAAAGGGCATCAGTTGCAGACTGCAGTACTGACTAAGCTTTAGAGGTATGTAAACTATTTCATAAGAATGCGACATAATCTCAGTTCTTCAGAGATCTTTTAATTTTTAATTTTACTTTTGTGTTTAGAGTAAAACGTAACAGAAACAGATTTATGATCAATAATTAAGAGAAATATAGCAGTCAGGAAATAGTTCATTTTCTGATGTACTAAATTACAGCATTAGCTTCTCTTTCTATGGATGAATGTTTTCCCTCAGTAGGAGTGAGAGACCTTTAACAAAACTCAACATGGTATCTTTTTTGACTAGAAGTCTCAGAGGCATCAACATCAAATGTGAAGATAAAATGATCGTCTATTCTCATTTTACAGGAAATAGAATTGTTTCTCTTAAATCTGATACAGAGTAGGCAGGATAACCAGTTTAAAGGAGATTTCTGTCTGAATATGTCAAAAAACATACAGAGAATATTCATGATAGAGTGACACTAGTTTTTTCATGACCGTCCATATCGTAGTAAATCTCTAAAAACATGAAAAATATTAGGAAAGAAATACTTTGCTGCCAGGTGTAGTTCTTTTTGATAATGATATATATATATATATATATATATATATATATATTATAAATATATATATATTTATAATATATATATATATATTATATATATTATATTATATATATATAATTAATATATATATATATAGTATATATATATATATAATATATATATATAATAATATATATAATATAAATTCGAGTTGTTACCACAATCTTTAATATAAATTTGTTACCAGGGTGGAGGGACCGGGATAATTCAAGATGCACCCACCACCTCTTGATCCCAACCTCCGATCCTTAATGAAAGAGCTTTACAATGGATTATACACTTTGTTGCACTAGTATTGAAATTCATTATTATTAGGGACTGTGTTTTTGGTTTAGGCATCAAATTTTTTTTGCTGAGGATTGCTGCCCTTTCAATCATATATTAGCCCAGCATTGCAAATACTCTCTCACTTGGAAACACTAGTTGGAGGACGGGCCAAGTATTTTCTTGCAAGTTTACTTAACGCGTGGGTAAACAGTTTTGCTTATCTACACCAACTGATTAGGAAATCATTCCTTTGCATCTAGTCGTTTTTTCTGGTGAAGTTTTCAATCATTTGCACTACATCTTCAAATGCACGTGTTTCTTCATCACTGCTTTAAAGAAGAAAATTCTTCAGTGGAATCTGTTATTGATTACTATCTAGGGTTGATGTCTTCCGCTTTCGATTTTTCCTTTTTAATTTTAATGTCGGAATTAATAGCCTGTTCGGATTGAAGATTTTCAACTGCACACATAAGTGACAGAATTAACTTGTTTCTAATGTTTGTGTTATCAAAAAAAAAAAAAATATAAAAAAAAAAAAAAAAAAAAAAAAAAAAAAAAAACATGCCGTTATAAATGGGATCTAAAGTAAGTTGCAATGCATGAACTCCTTAGCGTGAGTTATAAATAGTATTACATATTATCGGAAGACAGAAGCTGTTATGAGTTGCTGCTTTTAGAGTACTAAGGGGGATATGGACGTAAATGGACCTGGCGACCCTTTTTACCTTTGTCTGACCGGCGTGACCTTTTTTTGAGCTCGATTTTTTTACCTAACCTTGACCTTTTTGGCCTTCACCTGTTATTGGTGGCCTGAACTTTTTTCCCGACCAAGGCTTTGTCTCCATGGGTCAGGTTTTGGCCCACGGTAGTTTTTGTGCATTCCCTAAATTTTTCTGGCAACTGCTCCGCAAGTTTTTTTTGGCAACCCTTGAATTTTGTCACCTTCGAAGATAGGGTTTCGCCAAGACGGTTACGTCAGCAGACCGTGTTACGTATTCCCCTACTATTTTACGCCCCTATTACATTTGTTTCTTGACCAGTGGTCAATTTTGGCCCCACGGTAATCTTTTTTGTCTTCCTTTGGGAGCTTAGCGCCTTTTTGAATTGTCTTAATGACTCGTCCTCTTGTTTTTGACCATGATTTCCGAGGGGCCAATCCTTTTGGATCTCCATGGGTTCAGTTTTTGCCCCGGACAGATGCTTTTGGCTACCTCTTTGGTGCTTTTCCTGATGGGGTCAATTTTGGCCTACGGTAATTTTTTGTGCTATACCCTTGTGTCTCCATGTGTGCAATTTTGGCCCAGCGAATTTTTTTGCGCTACCGCGTTTTGTCTCCAGGGTCAAATTTTGGCCCACGGTAATTGTTGGGACTACCTTCTTTGGTTCTTCGTATGGTTCATATTTGGCTCCACTCACTAATTTTTCGAACAACTTTGTCTTCCTTGGTTCAATTTTGACCCACCTCCTGAATTTTTTCGACGCACCTTTGTCTTCCATGGTCATTTTTTTGCCCACGGTATTTTTTTTGATCTTCCTTTATGGGCTTAGCCGTATTTTGATTCTTTAATCCCTTGTTGCCATGATATTTTCGGCCTTACAAGCCTTGGCCGACATTTACCATATGGGTTCAATTTTGGCCCACGGGTAAATTTTTGGCTACCCTTAGGGGCTTACCCGTTTTGATGTCTTTTACCTTTTGTTTGACCGATAAATTTCGACCGATCTTTTAATCTTTGTCATCTACATTTTTATGGTTCATTATTAATTAATTGGCCCTGTAGTGACGCTCTCAATATTTTTGCAACCCTTGGCTATCATGGTTATTATTATTTAGTCAAGTAATATCCATGCCCACCACCCAACAACCAGCTCCAATCCATATATTCGTTCCTAAATTGACGCATGTATGGACTAATCCTAACTTGAACAGACGCACACGCACACCACCCAACATCTACACACACAACACCACAGAGAGAGGAGCCTTACTTATCCACCATTCCACTGATGACATTAACCATACAATTCCACTATGGACACTCACACACACACACACTAATTACATACTATTTTAACGTACTTATACACCTTACCGAGATCCCAACTCATACCCAAATTATGAGATAACACTTGCACTTACGATAATTACACTATAAAATATTCAACAACCCCTTTAAATCGTAAACACACATCATCGACCAAGTCCGCGTCAACACCATCACATGTACTTACCAGTAGGAGTCAATTTTAGACACCGAACGGGTAATTATGTATTGATCTTACTTTAGGGACTTGTAGCCCCCGATATTTACTTCTGGATGTAATTTAAACACTTTCAAAAATATGAACATAGAAGACTAATAACAAGAGAGATTAAATTTTGAGCGTCTTTGACACCACATACATATTAAGTCACACGTGAAAGATACCAGGGTCATCTTTGTACCCAACCGCCACTAACTTGTGGTTTGAATGGCTTCCCAATCAACGTAAGATATCCTAGGTTGATGTCTTCTAAATTTAGTGTACTATTTCGAGTTAGTAGATGAGTGTCAAGGTGGAGCCTGCCTTTAAGTGAGCTGCCAATTGAAGGATAGTCGCTAAAAATGATCAGTAGACTATATACAATTTACTATAAATTGATAGTTAAATATTCAAATGAAGCAACAATAATATTTACAGCACACACACACTAATTCACAGAGTGTGCTAAAAGAATGCCACTATAATATGAAGTATATATTAAACAATCCTGAGCAAATGCTGCATCCAGAAACACATCTACAATTCTTGCTTAGTCAATGCCACCATTCTACTTGTATGCTTTCAAAGCACGCTCTCTTCTAATTTCTCCTATGAAGCTCTAATAAAGATCTCCTAAACTATCTATGCGTTTTGCCTTCCCCATACTCTTTACTTAATTAAATGCGATCCTTACGAGTTAAAGGTACTACACGTACATTCGAAGAATTTGGTGTATTTATTACAATCCTGCCTAGAATGCTTCCTTACTTATTGAAGTAAGTATTTTATACACTTATATGTACTACGTTACATTTTACTACGCTCGAGACACTTACACTAGCCATATATCACTTAACACCACGCGCTACAAGGTACACTACAACGTTAACACTCAACACACCGCACACCAATTTTGTGTGCTCATATATGTTTTCAGTGCTAATTTAGAACTTTATGAGAAGGGTGTTCTGTTTTTAAACATCTTTGTTCGAGTATATTAGTTCGACTATTCGTTCTTTTTGAGATCAGGTATACATATATAACTTATGGTGATATATACACAAACATTAAAAATTGAAATATGATAATATCATTAAACATATTGAAAGGTTCAAAGCTTTATATGTATCTGTACGCTTTCACAAATTATAATAGAGTCGCTCGTTACATTCTCTAATGGTAACCTGCATCATAAGGTTACACCCCGTCTTTTATTACGCGCTGTTTAACTCATATTAAAGATGTGGCATAAGGCACATCTCGAAGGCACAACAAGAACGCTGTCTCCTAGGACGAGCCATATTTTCGAAATAGCATTCGACACGCACAACAAAGTAATTAGGCAATTTTTTAATATCTCATGATCCTGCCGGAAAGGATCATTGGATAAATAATCACATCTAGGTAATACGTTTACCCTATAAGTCCAATTTCATTTTTATTTTCAAATAATTAAACATTTCAAAGAATTTTTTTCAAATATAATCATCATCATTATATTTATTTCATACATATATAATAAATAGTAAACTAATTCAAACTAGAGAGGGCAAACAAACAGTTAAGGAAAGAATTAGCAAAACTCATGAAGAAACCACTTAGATATAATAACTCTCATTTAACACGAATTGGTTATGACATATTACTATAATTTATATTTATAACTATAAGATATTTTAATTATACTATTACTTTTATTTAGGATATTTATCCTTTCTATTTATAAAAAAACTTTTTTAATTAATTGTTATGTAATATTTTAATAATTGTATGTAAAGATGATAACAGAAATTAAATCACTTCAGAGTGGGGGCCTGAATTAAATAAACTATTTATTATTATTTATATATAACTAATATTTATTATTATTAGGTGTGACTAGAATATATAATTTTTATACATAAAACATTAACTATATTTATATACCTTAAAGTATAGTTAAAATATTCAGTAAATAAATATATTCACTAATATAGAGGTGTCATTAAAACCTATTAAATCAATCACTATAGTGAGGGTGTAATTTAAGTATGTACTTCAATTATGCACTTAGTTCTGCAGTCAAAGCACACTCACATCAAACTTACAAATTGTTTTATAACTGAAATTAACTCCCTGTTTTTAACTTACTAGTATTCATCATACGCTTTATATATATATATGATATATGTTACTAATAATATAATATATATCTATATGCTATTTCTATTAGGCTCATCACACTAATTCTTAATATACGCTATAAAATTACACATATTATACCTTTATAAATAGCTAGATAAATTACAATATAAGATGAGTGTTAATCTAACATACTAAGGGTGAGAAATTAGTGATAATTTATGTATACTTTTCATTGTGAGTATTTTAGTTTCTTATTTTGCTTTTAACCTTATATGATAATTTTATGCTTTATTTAAATATCATTGTCTTTTACCTAGCTTAAGATTTGTACCAATGTTTTTTGCATAATATCAGACGATAAGTTATAGATTCGTGTCTTATCTGAGCAGCGCTGACGTAGCGAACACGCACTCTCAGCGGGACCTGTATTTTCCTATTACCACTCGAGGAAGAGGCGGAGAGGAACTTCAACGGCCCCGACTAGACATCTCATGCGAAGGATCAGTCCAAATAAGATACACCGTCCAAGGCATTCTGTAGGCACCCCGATTGGATAACCAAATAAATAAAAAATTCTGCCAATCCTATTTCTAATAATACAGAGCGATAGAGAGGATAGGATACTATATATAGGGCCTATGAAATCTGCAACTGCGGTCAGTCCTTGGCGAGGGAAATTATATACTTGGAGGAGTTTTAACATCATAGTATTCTGATATTTAAAACCTCACGTATAGGGAGAGATTCACTTTAATCGTACACATATGGCTTTTATTAATTCTTAAGACTCTTTCCTATTAATTTCCTCAAATCTTGTCTTTTATTTTTCAACATTAATTCTTTAGCTGTATCTGCCTTGTAAATTTTGGCTTCAAGCTTATAAGATTACACCAAAAATGTTGGATTCTCTAGTCTTTTTAGGACTGAGTAACAATTTCTGTTCAGTTTGGCTTGTAGTTTATAAATGCATCGCTCATCTATTTACTCAAATAGTTATTCTTAATAAATTAGAGGCTTTAAATCATACTCAATTATTAATATTATTAACCATTATTATCTTTAGTTATTAATATATTTTGGGTTTAATAATTTACCTATATTTTAATTTTTATGAATTATATTTTGTTAATGTAATATTTATATAATATTAATTTTTATTAGATTATTTTATTATTTATTATTTATATTATAGGTATTTAAATATTTATTATTTTTATTATTATAATATATTATATATACTTTTATATATATTAATTCTCCACTTATAAGTTAGTTCACTTCAATCAAAATATCCTAGCTTATTATGTTAATTTTACAATTAATTTTTAGTAGAGTCTCCATAATGACTATGACACAAGACGGGTAACAACACTTATAATTATTACACGATTTTGCAGAGAATCGAGATAAAATGGTCAAATATACTAACTATAACATATTTCACAATATATATATGTCAAATATATCTAACTACTAAACACTAACGCATAACTAATTATACTATTTCAGAACTGGTACACTTTAATTACAATATATATACCATATCACTATAAGATACAACGTTAGATTTACACACATTAAATACTATAAACTATTCTCTTGTTTGCTTCCTTAACCTCACTGGTAGCGGACGGCGCGCCGTTTTTACCTTCCTGCGCAGACTGAGCGACACAAGCTTCTCGTATCTTGGTATATTTATTGGAATAGAATAATCCGAGAGTATATATACAATACATCACTCTTATTAATCAGATTTATTATATTATCGATATTAATAATATATAGATAGATCGATATAATATCGAGTTATTTACTCTGGGGGTTTCACCATATATAAATCATACATCAAACCACTCATTATATATATTTAGGTATTATATATTATTATAACATATAACACAACATATATATATTTATATATTATTATTAGTTATAAGCATTAGGTATTATTATTATTACTATTAAATAATACTATATATTATTATATATATACTACACTTTATTTACACTGTTATATAATACACAGTGTATAATCATAATCGCCATATATTTCTGAGCTATATGTTGTATAGGATACGTATTATAATAATACGAAGGCCTTATTGTACTATAACTATTTATTTAAGGACAGAGCTTTCTACAACAGTCTTCATTTAAGTATGTTCAACATTTTCGTTAAAGTTCTATTCTTCGTTCCTCTAGTCAATTTTCTTGAGGACACCTCTCTTCTTCAGCATTTTAATTTGAAAGAATTCATAAATTATAATTACAATTAAAATTTCAGTAAACATTTACATGTAGGCTAATATATATGAAAAGGTAGTTTAAATTTAATGTAAATTTTTAATTTTTTTATGATTTTTGAAAAATGGTGTTGAGTGGGTTGACTCGTGAGCTGGAAGGAGTAACGAAAGGTATGTAAAGTATATAATTGCTCTTCTTAAACTTAATGCAAGTTAAAATTAGGAAGGTTTTTCTGATATGCATATTTTGTGATTTCTATCTTTGCGAGTGGTTTGTATCGTTAATCCGAGGTGGATTGTTCATACGTTTATACCCCACCCTTTTATATACCTAACGAGGACCGCCACACATCAAGTATCTTTTTTAATGTAATAATCTGTTGTTTGAATAAGAGACTCACGACTCTATGATGAGGCTGAGGAGCAGAGTTTTTTTTGTAAGACGTCTGTATTTTTTATAGAACTCGTGTTTATGTTGAACCTGACTCTTCTGTGCAATAAAATCTTATTTGTTTTCACCTATGTGACAACGTGAAGGGGCAAATTGATAAATGGCAGGGGATTTTGCTATACATGCATTGTGAAGATTGTTATTGTTGTAAGTGAGCTTCGGAGGTTTGAAACGATTCTTTTTGAAGAGAAGAGGTGTTAGAGGACAGTTAGTCTATGAGATGAGAGGAGGAAGTTTTTGATGGATTTGTTTTATTTTGGTGTGGAGATGTGAGGAATGGGTATTGATAGATAGAAGGGAGGTGCGTTGTGTGGTGACACTAGTGGTGTGGGTTGTAGAGATTTATTTTTAGCTTTTTTAACTAATTTTTTCTGTGACACAGATTCTACTATATATATATATATATAATATATATATAATTATACTACAAAGGCTGTATAGACAAAATTTATATATATATACTATATATATATATATACACACTACCACTAACTCACTATATATCATAGAAGGACACCATTATATATATATATACTCAATATATTTTTGTCTCAATGTAAAATTAACGTTACATAATTAGTACGGTTATATAAATATATATATATATAGTATATACGGTAATATATATAATATAATATATAGTATATATAGTAATATTGGGTCTATAGGATATATAGTATTTATAGTATGATAGTATTTATTATAGGCACTTCACTACATCAACGTTATAAATAACAGTATAACTATACATGATATCGTACGTTATAATTTTATTTAACCAGGTTATATTATTTTTTATTAATGTTTTTATTATAAATATAAATTTATTAAATACAATAGTATATTAATTTATATATAGTGACTCCTAATCCACTCATTGTATCTATAATACTAAATATAACTATAATAGAATTACTATTATAACTTGGCCTAAATACGAGTTCTGAGTGACAATGTATACTTTTTTCTCTTTTAATTAAAGAACCATTTATTTCTGTTATCTTAAAATAAAAAAAAAAAATTTGGTTTTATAAATTTTAGCGAAGCAATATAGATTTAACCATACTTTTTTAAAATATTTATTGGGAAATTTTTATTGAAACAATTTATATTTTACGTACCTTTAAAAGCTATTATATAATCTATTATATATTAAATTATCTAAAGTATAATTAATTTCAGACATACTACTATATATAAGCATACTACTATCTATTATATTATAACCCTAATAATATACATAAATGTAGGATGTCACTATGTTACATGCTTAGTGGTTTACTTTGATTTAGTTTTTCAATTTTGTAATCTTGTATAGAAGTAAGGGAAGACAAAGAAAACGTGAAATACTTAAGTGTTCAATCTCATACTAGAATAGTGGTAATTTTAGTATCACCTTCTTCACTCACGTGCTAAGCTGGCGATCTCAGTGTCAATACGTTTGTAGACTATAAAACAAAGAAAATAAAGTATATCACGTCAGTTGTGCACTAGTGAGAGAAGTGTGTTTTGATGTATATATAATCAAACTAATAACCGATGCTCACTTAAATAAACGATCGTGTAATAGTAGTAATCACATATAATTTATAGTATCAGCAGCGTCTACTACCTATAGTATATAATAAATAATTACAACGCTTCAAATAAATCACGTAAGTTATTTTTATTTAAATACTATACTATATTCCAACGTAGCGTGTTTTATCTCATTTTCATGAGTAAATCACATAAATAATATTTTAATATAAATAATTGCTGAAGTACTTTATATGATCATACCAAACTATTATATAAATAAGGCCCTATTAGTGACACAGACATCTATAGCTATTTAATAAAATATTATGAAATATATATAGGATCATATACTATAAGTAAAGAATTATGGACTTCATTCTAGTGCAGCTGAGTGAGAGTGAGTTTAATATTTACGACACGTACGTCTGATTTATTCAAGAGTGATGTGGGGAGCTAAGGTCTCGGCATAACATTACCCTAGCCTATACCTATAATAAAAATAATATATATAACATAAATAATAAAAAATAATGAAAATAAAAAAAAATAAAAATAAAAATAAGTAAAAAGAAATAGAAAAAGAATAGTAAACTTTAATAATTTTCATAGAGCTAATTATGGATGTACCTTCATCACTCAATAATATTTTCTGAGGTTGACCCCATTCAAACACATGTATTTGAAAAGCTCTCAAAAAGGATTCAGTATCAACACTATTACATACTATAAGATTAACTGCTCTTGACCTAACTCTCAATGAGATTTTGAATTGACCGAAAGAAGACAACTGATATTCGAATTAGTTAATAATAATATCATATATATATAAGAAATTATTTTACATAAAAATTATAAACATTAATTATTATCAATTTATTATGTACGATTTTATTTCTATTTTATAATCTTGTAAATATTATACTTATTAGTACATTTGATCAAAATGATCCTATAATTCCATTCCTAATCCTATATATAGGGGGGATATATAAATACAATACATAAAATCAATCTACTACGTTAACTATTTATATAGTACTCATTGTTTTTGCGCACAGGAATATCGAAATGGAGCAACCATCACTAATCAGGTTTCTTCGTAGTTCAACCATAATTAATCATGCTGCGAGGAAGGTCTACAATGGTTTTACAGTCAATACCAACTTAAGTGATTACCTTAGGAATAAAAAACGACATGATACCGTGGAAGTTGTTGTAGTCTCCCATATAAAATATCAGTGATGAATTAATTACAACACATATTTATGATGTGAGTTTCAATATTAATCGCGAAGTGTGTACTCACCATCAATAATATACTCGATAAATAACCTATACGGCCGAGCTATTTGCCCACAGAACTCCTACACCAAATAAATATCAAAAATATAAGTTAAAAGTAAAGTAGGGACAAGATTTTGAATCCTATACTTTTAGAACACACTTACAATAATGCAGTACTATAAATATAGTAAAGGGTATGTCACGAATGTCAAAATAAGCAAATAAATCACAATTAGTAAAAATATAATACAGATGTCTGACGATCAGTATGGTCACTAATAAACCCGCGAGGCAATACTGCTGATTTTCAACAATAGACGCAGAACTCAAGTATTTAAATTAGTTACGCAACAAGTAGAGCTCTTTATTACTAATTAATAAGGTTCACTGAGAGTATGTCCTCACTACAAAAAATTCCTTTCTCATCTGAGGGGGTCAAAAGTGATTTTAATAGACAGTATACCCTTATTGTGTTTAATGTTGGATTCTTTACATGTTCTTAGTGAAAAATATGGTTAGACACTCCTTTTATAGTTAACCCGGCAGGCTTAAATGAGAGTTGATTAGCCGTGGCGGGATAAGGTATCAAACTCAGGCCTCTGGCATCCCTTCCAATCCAGGAGGTGAAGGTGTGGGAGTAAGCTCGTTTCAAGTGTAACGCTTTTCTCCAAAATACCAAAAGTGAAAGAGTGGGGAGCCTAAGGCAATACTTCAAGGTACAGGGATCACTTCCAAGCCAGAGGGTGAAGAAGTTGGGCAGTAAACTCAAGTTACCGGGCTCTGATTATTTCCAATTTCCAGTGTGAAGGTGGGGAGTACCTCTTAGGTACCCCCCAATAAATCCAGGTGAAAGTGAGGAGTACACCTAGGTACCACTCCCACAATTACCAGGTGAAAGGTGGGGGAGGGGTTTTCAAAACTGGAAACAGTGGCCCCTTGAGGTGCAGTGGAGGGAGGAGACTCAGTAGTAAATTCCTTTCTCAAAGCCAGTCCGAGCCACAGGTGAGGAAGCGAGATCCAAAATATGTCTTTATGTTACGCAACATTCACTCCTCTCCAGATTGTGAGGAGGGCCTCTGCAATATAGGGTTAATCCTTCCGGGGTTGGGGTCAGTTCCAGGTAAAGTACCATTTCCCAATATTATCACACTCTCCTTCCGGGTTGGGGTCCAGGTTCCTCAAAAGGTAAAACCCAATATAATTATGCTTCCCGAGGTGTTGGGAGTCAGAGTGGGTAAACAGGTACCATAAAAACGCCAATATAAACATCCTTCACCGGGTTTGGGGTAACAAGGTTCCAGTGTGAAACGCCAAATATAAATCCTTCCCGGGTTGGGGCCAGAGTTCTCAGTAAAAAACCCAATATAAATCCGTCAGGGTGGTTGGGGGCAGGTTTCAGGTAAAAGACTCCCGATAATAGAAATTCCTTGACGACCGTCAGAAAAGGCTGAATGGGGGTGTAAACCCATATAAATCCTCCTCCCCGGGTTGGGGGCCCAAGGTTTCAGTAAAAAACCCGATTATAAATCCGTCAGGGTTTGGGGCCCAAAACGGTAATTCAAGAAGGTAACACCAGGCCAGAATGGGTCCCCAGTACTTAACAATTATCAAGCTGTAGTTCAAGTATTTTAATTCGCTGGTTCGGTCCCGACTTGAGTTCTCAGTTTAAGGGTCCCTAGGCATTTAGGGCAATCGGGAGGCTGACTCTTAAATTACTCTCTTCCTTGCCACCTAGGACCACTCTGGAAGCGTCGGCAGGGCGCCGCTCAGACGCATTTCCGGCAACTTTAAGAACCCACTTTACTCAAAACACTCCATTAGACCCCCTGGGTGTCTTACTCTTCTTTTTTTCTTAGTGAGGAGATGGCCAACCTCTAAGACAATTCCGCGCTTAGCACCAGGGACGCAAATACCAGTTTTTTCTATAGCCACCTTTACCTATCACTTGAACAAGAGGGCGCAGAAATGAGCATCCGCCTTATGTTCGTTAGGTACCAATTACCCTTTCTGCCGCGTACGATCCTGCTCTTAGTTTTAATTGTTTGGATATGATATTTTTATCAAGATCAATAATCATAACCACACTACACAACCACACACACACACCGTACTACACGGTGGGCACAACACATAACAACACTTTAACATAATAACGGTATAATTTAATTAAAACATTTTATTTTTATTATTTTATAGCTCGACCATATATAAACTCTCTCCGCTTCCAAGTTATTTGTTGCAACAATCTTAAAAAAGGAAAAAAAATCATTGTCGCACATACTCTTTTCTAAAAACTTACGCCCATCCTAAAATATATATCTAGAGTTGCAAACCTCGACTACTCCATTCGTGCTTTCGGTTCTTATTTACATACACTCTAATCAATCCCTCGCTCATTACGTTTGCTGTTCCGGTACCGATCCTCTTCGACCTTGTAAACGGTGCCTGTGACAGATCCCTCTGGTTCTTGAATCAGCCCTCCCGTTCCTGTTGTCTAGCAACTGGTACCAAATCATCATAAGGCGTCCCGGGACTTTACCTAGCTTCCATCAAGCTCTTCATAAATAGATCTTGCCTATACTATGAGCCCTCGGGGCTATCCACCTTAAATATTGACCTTCACCTAACTTCCTCTTTACCTAGTTCCTCCACCTGATCTTCCCTCGTGTGTCCCGAAAGTCTGTATCTTTGGTTCCAGTAGGTACCGACCTCGCAGGTTTTTCAAATTGATCCACTACCTCGTCTAAACCTAAATCCGTTTCCTCCTCACTCTTGTCGCTGACCCTTACTCCAAACGTGTAACTGTCTTTTGGGAACCTTAATGATCTCCCAAAATGCTTCAAATGTCAAATGTCCGCTCTCCTGGTCTTTATCTCTCCTATGCTCGTCGAACCATTTCAAGGTGTTTCACTTATATCCAACCGGTGAACAGTATCATGCTGACACTCTCTCGTTGGGTGCCTTTATTGTCTGCCCACCCTGGTTCCTCATGTCCCTGCAACCGAACACCACAATCCCTTTTACCAAGTTACACTCCACCCCTGATTATCTGCCATCTGTTTTAACAATCTTCATGCTTCCTTGATTTTTGCTCCTTGTTTCTTCGGCGTGTTTGTATCCTGTGTTACTTGTTCAACCCATGGTACATGGACTATGCCTTCCTCAGGTACCTGTTCTACATCCTTACTCTAATTTCACTCACCTGGTTATCCTTTCTTTGCTCCGGGTCTACCTCTGCCTCACACTGGAAATACTGTCTAAGGTATTCCGTGGGATCCGCCCACACCTTTAAATGTGAGTAATGTACCCTAGCTACCTTTGTTTTCCCTTGTATATCATACGACATTCCTCCTGATATGACCTTGGTGATTAAGAATGGACCTTCATATTTCTTTCCTAACTTTTTGTCTAAACTCCGATCAACCGTGACAACCTTCCTTTTAACCCTTACTCACATCGCATACGGTAACCAGTTAGGGTGTCCTTCCTGCCATTTTTTCCTGTTGACTCCTTTGGATTGGTATCACCCTTCCCTTTTCATGTTTTTCCACCATTAGCTTTTCCTCTGAGGACATTCCCAGCTCCGCATGCTTCGTACCATTGTAAATCAGCCTTGCCCTTGTCAAGGAGGCATCCCAGTCAGCACCTTCTTCCATGATGTTCCTTAAGAACTCGGACAAAGTTCTATTGGCGCGTTTCACAGCCCTGTTACTTGCTGGCTTATAAGGACTGCTGTAGATGTGTCCAATCCCGTAGTTTCGCAACATTTCCTCGAACCTGGCACTCCTAAACTCTACTCCATTATCTGTGAGTACCTTGTAGGGCAATCTCACAAAAGCTGGTAGCATTTCACACTCGAAAGCGTCAACCACACTCCTTGCAGATTTATCCCTTAGGGGTTTCACCACAGCCCACTTACTGCAATGATCTACTGCCACCAGACATGCTCACATTCCCGTTTCTTGTTTTCAGCCATCGGCCATTACCATCTACCTGCACCAGCTCGAAAGGGGTCTCTTAGACTTTCCTTAAATTTCCAGATGGGCGGAAATATCACCTGGTGGTTGATATTTTATATAATTGACACTTTGGGGCAACGTCCGACATAACTTCCCTGCAACCAACCGGATGAAATCCTTGATGCCATACATGCCTGGACACCAGAGTCCAACAATTTGTCCCTCTTCCAATGTGCGCCAATGTTTCCGGTGTAATTACGACAACACACAACTGCTCAAACCACACTGATTTAAATCCAATAACTGACTAGCCTGTCCTGGCCCCCATCTTCTTTACTAAGATTGACCTGTTTATCAAGAAGTCATCCCGGTACCTAAAAAATTTCCTTGAATAGTGTATCTTTTTTTGTTAGTGTCTGTTTCTTCCGTTGCACCTTTTTCCTTCAACCGTCGCTTTACCATCTCTGACTTTCCTGAAAGGTCAATATGTTCACTGCTGCGACAGTAACATTTCACCCTCTTTTTTCACACCTTGAATTGTTACAGTTAATGCGCCCACCGTTGCAAAAGAAAATGAATCGCTCACATATCTGCGTCATCTCCAAAATGCCGCTTCTACCTCCACTCAGGTAATTCATCCGCTAACACATACATGCTGGATATAAAACGCCGGTTCCGGTATCGACCCACCATGGAAACAACACCTTTGCTATTATCCGAATGCCATTTTCCACTTCCACAGCCTGTTCACATTACAGGTTCTCCAGATCCCTGAACAGTTGTAGTACCAAATCTACTTCAGCTCCTTTAAGATATGTCCAAAAATTGTTAAATCGTCAAAACCACCAACTTTTCTGGATTCAGGCTAATTACAGCACCCGTGTCTAAAAATGCGCACTTGCGCACTTCACCAATACAAACTTCTTGCCAAGTTACTCCTCTCAATGTATGATTACAACTTAACCGGGACTTGTGTTTTCTTTCTCGCATCATTAAATGAATTCCCAGTTCTTCATTTGTACGGTCAATTTCTAACTCCTCTAACTCCTCCTCTTCCTGCTGTGATTCCTCCTGAATTGGACGCTCGTCCACCATAGTGTTTTCGGTACACCTATTGAACGTACCATCATCCCTCAAAGGGTTAAAGTGCGTTCCACCCCGCACCTGTATGTGAACGTTTTTCAAGTCGTTTTCCTCTCTCACCCTGGGTCCATTAATACCTTACAGAACAGCACGTACCAATGGTGCAACAGATTATTACCTAAAACAATGTCACTTGCCACCTAGCATACCTCCGGTTAATTGGTTCTCTACCAGGGAATCGTAATGCCTTTAAATACTTCAGCATCTTCTGTTGTCTGCCTACTCCGTATAATTTCTGATTGTCCCTTAAAGTGGTTGCTAAGTTGTCTCTTAAAGCCTTGTGATCCCTTTCCAGGTTCCTAACCTGGGCATTCCCCAAAACGACTTGCAAGCTGACAAACAGTGCGTCTGCTCCACCGGGGACCTCCTTTTCCATGATTAACCCTTTTGGCAAAACATCCAGATCTACCGGTGCTTCACCCTGATCATCCCTCCTGTTACACCTGGACCATGCATCTGCGAAGATGTTCTCTTTCCCCGGGTAGTATTGTATCTCAAAACTGTATTCATTCAAGTCGTCCAACACTCGTGCTAGCTTACTGTCAACTAACTTCCGATGGGTTGGTACTCTTTATACGTATAACCTTTCTTATGATGTGCTATTTACGCGGAGGCATATAAAATAAATAAGGATTTTCGTAATTTATTTTCATTCTTAAACAATTTATCTTTCTCTTGATCGTAAAAACATTAACACAGGACATTGTTCTATAATTTGAATATACATTATAACAGTCTCTTCAGTAGTAATTTAAAATTTCATAAAACAGTAACACATGGAAATCAGGAAAAAATACCTATTTCAAATTCAGTAAACAAGTAGGCCGGGTTAACATTAACTCATGGTTTTACAATTCGAACATACAATATAACAGTCTCTTCAGTAGTGATTTACAATTCCATAAAACAGTAACACATGTAAATCAAGAAACAAAATACCTATTTCGAATTCAGTAAACAAGTAGACCGGGTTAGCATTAACTCATGATCAATGAGTACACTAACGTTCTTCAATTTTAATCTTAAAGTTAACATATATAACACATAAAACCTGAAAATGCTTTCTACCAATAGAAATAAACTCTGCTTGCAAATATACACCTTACAAAGGTAAACCGTGACATTATGCGCCCTGCAAATATCACCCTTAAAAATACCTCCTGTAAATGTAAACTAATTACACGGCTTGTCTGGCAAAACGCCGTAACCATGGCAACAAACCGAGATAATTTACGCCTTACGAGTTACCATCATTTTTAAGCCAAGAAGTATTTTCCTTTAACAAGTTTATTGTGTCTTTCAGCGTTGAACCCCCGTTCTCAATCCAAACAGCTATCATTAAACCTGATGATCCAACTGGGTGATACGAAACATTGTCTCAACTGCACTTTAACTTTCCAGGCTCAAATTAAATATTGCCCCCACACCAGTCCCCTAGAAATAAAAATAACACATTAATTTTTACTTATACAAAAAATAATACCCTTTAAATAAAACACTCAATTAAATCTATACGTACCGATATGGGGCTTTTTCCTTTAGTTCCTATACCTTGACAATCCGGTCTCAAACAAACTTTTCAAATACCTTAGTCCTTATCATCTCTTCTTAGTTGGTTTATCCTAGCCCTGACATATCTCCCTACCCAAGTTTGGGTACCCAAACTTTAAAAGAAAAAAAACAAAAAGAACAAAGGAAAAAACTTTTAACTAACTTTTATTCCCATAATTCATCCATCAATAAACTATTCATCCTTCTGGTCTCTTCCGCTCTTCTATCTCTTTCGTTCCGCTGCTTCTGTAGCTTTTCGTCATCTGTCAAATTTACGTCTACCATCTCCTCTCCTTGTACGCTTACTGCTCCTTGTTCTTTGAATGGTTCACCTTGAAATGGTGAAATTTCGACTTGGAAATGAAGAAGTACATAATAAGCAATGCATCGGCATAACTTAAGCGTACATTATAAAACCAATAATTTACTGGTGAAACGGTATATTTAACACTGCATGTATAAAGATTACATTTGAACATAAATTTATTATTAAATTTAATAGTATCACAATTGCTATTGCACTTGTTGCATTTAAATTCCGGCAATATCAAATTAAAATGTTGTAAAAACGCAAGCAATGAGTAATCTTCAAATAAAATTTAATACAAATCGTTTACATTCTTCGTGACCCATCACCAACAAAACATGGTTTACAACTGAGTCATGAAATAGGATGAAAGCTTTAATATATGAAAAAATAATCGTAATCGCTCGATTTATTATATCGATATCGTAATCCTTTGATTTATTATATCGATATTTGACTTAGAAAAATTTTTTGACAGAAAAAAAGCGCGGCCAGAATATAACCATATATATATAATATATATATATATATATATATATATATATATATATAATATATATATATATATATATATATATATATATTATATATATATATATATATATATATATATATATATATATATATATATATATATATATATATATGTATTATATAATATATATTTTATAATTTATATATTTTGTATATATATATATATATATATATATATATATATATATATAGTAAAAGTTAATTATTTGCCAAAGTTCTCGATAGCGAGAATATATATATATATATATATAATATATATATATATATATATATATATATATATATGAACTCTCGATTATATATATCGATATAGTAATATAGATATATTATGGATAGATTTTTTTTTTTTAAATCCAAATAGATTTGAAATTTTAAAAATACATGTAGACCTATATATATATATATATATATACTATTAAAATATATATATATTATATATATATATATATATATATATATATATTATATATA
>JABUQX010037875.1:0-5000 GCA_015478945.1 Trachelipus rathkii
AAGTCTTTGAAACTCTCTTTAACTCATTTACTGCCCTTTAAACTTCTGCTTACTGGCTTAAGCGTTTACTGGCTTTAACATTCCTTACTGCTTTAACTTTTTGCTTTACTGGCTAACTTTCTGCTTACGTTTTTTTTTGAACTTTATGCAACTGCCTTTAAACTCATATATTATAACATTATGTTTTATTTTAATACTTGTTATTTATTTTTATATATTTTATTATTTATTATTATTTATTATTTATTATTTATTTATTATACTTTGTTATTTACGTCATGCCTATTGTTATTATTATTATAGGAACACACGCACACACACACACGCAACACACACACACATAACACACACACACACTTCAACATATACACACACATTCACTATGACACTATACACACATTCACTATGACACTACATTTTCCCATAGACTCTTACAATTACACTTTTCCATCAGCGGTCACACACACACACACACACACACACACATTTACATTTATACACACATTCACTATGATACTTATACACACATTCACTAGGACACTTACAATTTATCCATAGACACTTACATTTACACTTACACTCACACGACCAGGTACACTTACACTTACAGGATTTACTTACACTCACACAAGATTTACTTACACTCACACACAGCACTTATACACACAGATTTACTTACACTGCACACAGATTACACACACACACACCACCAACACAACACACACCACCACACCACACACACACAGCACACACCCACCACACTCACTACACAATAAGTATAAT
Organism: Trachelipus rathkii; assembly: GCA_015478945.1. Lineage (NCBI taxonomy): Eukaryota > Metazoa > Arthropoda > Malacostraca > Isopoda > Trachelipodidae > Trachelipus > Trachelipus rathkii. The sequence goes on from JABUQX010037875.1 coordinate 784, forward strand.
TTATTAAAAGAACATTTATGTTTAAATAAAGACTACATTATAGTACTCATCAAATAACTTAAAAGTATTTCCAAAAGTTCTAAAAAATGCTATAATAATCAAATCCATACTTGGAACAAAGAATCTTATTATAACTGTTAATACTTTTGTTTATAATTGAAAACTATCAAGTTTTAAAATAAACTTTACTAAAATTTTATGAAATATTTTAAAAACATATATTTTACGTACCTAAAGCAATAAATCAGTTAATCAGTAAGGCCAGCCCTAGCACCCCCTCACATCACAGCTGAGCACTTGTTCTATTGGAACCGTACTGCTTACATCATCTTTAGCCATGTAAAATAATATAAAATAACAAAATAAGTCTTCTCTGCTAACATAACATGTATTTGATTGAAAATCATTCGTAACGTTATTTAAAAATAACATTATTCACTTACATTTATATTATTCACGATGTTAACTAAAAATATTCAAAGTTTTTAAATAATTAGGGTTCTTATTATTCATTATATTATCTATGTACATTTGACAATTCCATCACGAGAAAACACAAACAACCCGGCACGCTTACAGAATACGAAACTACCTCTCCTGTTAAAATGGTCTGTGACAAACGTAACTTAGGTCTAAATTTAGATAATTCTTTTGTAACCCCGCGGGCATTGAAGCCTAATTCCAGGGTCAAAAAAAATTATGTTCAAACTTGACCTTTTCGTTTAAAAATGATGGTTGCAATAACTACGTTAGGCCTAAATTTAGGCCCTAAATTTAGGATAAGCCTTTTTAGACGGCTAAGAATCCTAACCAGGACAGATTAGATGTTGAGGAGCAGAACATTTTTATTATATTTTATATAAATAATATTTCAAACTTGAAACTGTTATCAGTAAGATCCTTTTTAAGCAGGTGTAAAAGGAAATTGCGTTCCTTACTTGTGATTCGGGTAATCTATTCTATATACCTCGTAGTGATTGGTCGAAATTAATTTATCGTCTTTTAAAAACTTAACTTTGGTTCTTTAAACTTTATGGAGCAGGATGTTGTGTTTATTATCTTGTAACACCCAACTCATTTAAATCCATAGTCATTTAGCTGGTAAACGGTTGCACAAATTTATCTGTATTCGTATTAAAAGTTTTTATTTTACTAAGTGTATATCATATTTATAATAAGAATACTCACATTGAGGAATAATTATTAATTCACTAGAATAGATAATAATTAATCCACTAGTTCATAAACTAACCACCAGGGCTCAGCAAGTGAGCCCCACCCGCAAAGGCAGCCAACCCCGCACCCCGCTGGTGCGCACCCCCTCCGCCGCGTCCCCGCCCGACCGCTGCGCCGCCAGGCGCAATATTTCCGCCGCCGTCCCGCCCCGCCGCGTGCGCCCGCAGGGCCCGGCCATTTTATCTCCGCGTTATCAAAGCTTGAGCACCAAAAACGAGGGCATCAAAAGTTTAAGGCTCAAAACTGCTGAGACATCAAAGTTGAGCCAAAAAAGCTGAGCACTCAAAGTTGGAGGGAATCAAAATATCGAGTGGTGGTTGCGTATGTGTAAGTGTGTGTGTGTGTTGTGTGGTGTGTGTGTGTGTGTGTCGATGTGTGTGTGGTGACTATTTTGAGTGTAAATCGTGCTGGGTTCTAAATAATTAATAACAATAGCTAATGAAGTAAAATAACACTAAGTATAATAATAAAATAAAAATAAAAGTTTTTAATAAATTATACGCTATATGTGTAATTGAGTGTGGCGTGTTGAGTTGTGTGTGGTGTATACGTGTTGTGTGTGTAGTGTGTTCTAAAATAATAACAATAGGCCGAAGTAAATAACCACTAAGTATCAATAATAAAATAAAAATAAAATGTTTTAATAAATATTTAGTTATATTGTAAGTTAGTTGAGTGTGGGTGTGGGGGCGAGCGAGCGGTGCTTTGTGTGGTGGGTGTGTTGGTGATGTGTGCGTTGTGTGTTGATGTGTTTCTAAATAAGAATTCGCGCGAAATTGCGCCTGCTCTGGGCTGTGCGCACGCGGCAGGCGGACCGGCCACGGGACGCACCAGCGGAGTGCGTTGGCCTGCCTTTGCGTGGTGGGGCTCATGCTGAGCCCTGGTGTTAGTTTATAACTAGTGTGAATAATTATTATCTTTCTAGTGAAATTCATAATATCCTCAAGTGTAAGTAATTATAAATATTATATACACTAGTAAAAATAAAACACGTTTAATACGAATCAGATAACTTGTCACCGCTTAACAGCTAAATGACTAGATTTTAAAATGATCTTGGCGTGTAAAAAAAAAAACAACACACCTGCTCAAATAAAGTTAAGAACAAAGTCTAATTTCAAAACGATAAAACTAATCTCGCCAATCACAACAGGTCTATAAGATAAGGATCTACCCGAACCATCCACAATAAGAAAACATTTCCTTTTTACCTGCTAAAAGGATCTTACCGATCCAGCACGCTTTTCAGTTATGAAAGTATATTTATAAAAATTAATATAACAATTGAGTTTGTCGTATGACGGAATTACCTTTTACCTGGTATTTAGGATTATATTAGCCCGTCACAAAAAGGCTATCCTAAAATTAGCCTAAATTAGGTCCTAACGTAGTGTATTGCACCACATGTTACGAGGAAAAAGGCCAGTTGAAATATATGTTTATCTGAGAATTAGGCTTAAAAATCGCCCCGGCTACAAAAAGATTATCCTAAATTTAGACCTTAAGTACTAGTTATTTCAACACATTTTACAAGAAGAGTCAGTTTCGTATCCGTAAAGCAGTGCGGTTGGTGGTTTTCTCAGTGATGGAATTGTATTAACTGATGTAAATTGAATTACAATTAAAAGAAGATAAAGTGAACCTAACGATTTATAAAATAACGTTGCAAATATTTTTTAGTTAACATCGAGTGAATAATAAAAATAACTTGTGATAACGATATTGTTATTTTAAATAAAAACTAGAATGATTTTATAATAAAATACATGTATGTTAGCAGAAGAAAACTTATTTTGTTATTTATACTTTATTACATGGCTAAAGATGATGTTTAAAGCATAAGTCAATATTTAGAACAAAACTGCATGAGCGCTTCTTTGAGTAGAGGGTGCTATGGGCTGCCTACGATTACTAATTTATTGCCCTTTAAGTACGGCGTTAAAATATATGTTATAAACCGTATATTTATATTTTTGTGCTGTGAGGTAAAAGCCTTAAATAAATATAAATTTACAAACAAAATTCATAACAGTTAATAATAAATCTTTGTTCAAAGATAATGATTGATTATTATAAAGTTTAAGAAAACTTTAAAATAATTTAGTTATATTTGACATATATAGGAATAGTTTGTTAATTAATTAAAGGTTGAATATTTGATACAAAACGAATTATTCAAAAACTGGTTGGATATTTGATTGTTTGTGGTTGTGTGTTGTGTTATGACGATGTGTGAGGGGTGTAAATCTGTACTGTGCAAGGTAAGTAAATCGATTGTGACGTAAATCTGTGTGTGAGTGTAAAGTAAATCGTGTGAGTTGACAGTAAATCTGGTAGTAAGCTAAATCTGTATTGTGAGTGTAAGTTAAATGTAGTTTGTCTATGGAATAAAGTAAGTGTCATAGGTGACATGTGTATAATATCATAGAATGGTTATAAGTTAAAAGGGTTGTCAGTGTCGGTGTGTGTGTGTGACCGATGTGTTATAAGTGTTAAATGTAATGTCTATGGGCCAAATGTAGAAGTTCAAGTGAAGTGTGTATAAGTTTCATAGTGAATGTGTGTATGTGCAAGTTGTGTGTGTGTTTGTGTGTGGTGTGTGTGGGTGTATGTTTGTTCTAAATAATAATAACAAATAGAGCATGAAAGTAAATAAACACTTAAAGTATAAGATAAATATAAAATAAGTTTACTTAATAAAAATAATAGTAAAAAATGAAGATAAAATGATTAAAAGAATGAAAGAAAAAGTCTCTAAAAGTCAATAAAAAACATTATATGTTAGTAAAATATATGAGTTAAAGCATATTAAAGCAGAATGTTTCCTAGTAAGAAAATCGTGGTACACCTAACGTTAAAGCTTATGACATACTCAAGTTTTTTTTAAAGCAGTTCCAGCCACGTTTTTTTAATATCCCTTTTTAAACTATTAAAGTTGTAAGAGCAGTTTGAAGCAGAAAGTTAAAGCAGTAAACATGAAG